>JAEIIJ010000998.1:0-16196 GCA_018904815.1 Drosophila ogumai
ATATAGTTTTCTATAGTTTTTCTTTTCATTTTAAACATATCAAAAATTAAGATTTCAATTTAAGAGAAAGTTATTTAAGTACTAAATATTTTTTAAAATGCCGAAACACATCCAAAAGATAACCCTTAGCCATAGCTCTTGGCAGCATACTTTTGCCATATACTGTATGGGAATTTCACATGACTTGCCTCATTCTCTCCATGACGATGACGACGATGATGACGATGACGATGTTTGCTAGACGATGACGATGACAATGTTTGCTGGATTTCCAGTCATGTTCAGGGCCCTAAACTATATGTTTGGTTCTCCCCCGATTAGCTTCCTGATACCCCCAAATACACCCACAATTTGCCGCATCATTGAGAGACCATTCAATACACAGAGCCTTATCGAAGGCGATATATCAGAGATATCATATTCATACATCGTAAAGCATGCAAGTCACTCGAGATAGGAGTGTGGACATTATAGCCATATCAGAATCAGAACCGACTAGAACTAGAACCAAAAACTAGAGTGGAACACTCGTTTACAGGTGTTACCCGGCTGGTTTTCTCAATGACGTAGCAAGCCTGGGAAAGCTAAGGACTTCGTTTTACTTTTAAGTTTGACATTGAAAGAGGTTACTGGATGAAATGATGGATGAGTCAATCGATCGGATCCCTTGGGACCTGGTCGCTAGGATCCGCTTTGTTGTGGTCACTGGTAACTAGCCAACGTTTGGCAATTAGGCAGCTGTTTGCCTTTCCTTTGAAGAAATGAAATTTAATAGCAATTCAAATAGAAGTTTGGGGGTATTATTTTTAAATATTTTTACGATTTTTAATTTAAGATTGAGCTTCAAAGAAGTATATTTCAAAGATACTTTTTATTAATAAGGAGTTTGTATATTTTCACAAATTAAACTCTATCTAAATGAGGTCTCAGTTAATTTTTTAAAAACAAAATAATTCCTTTTTTGAGGTCTTCCATTATTTTATTAGTGTATTTATTTTGCCTTAATATAATTTATTACCGTACAAGATAGCCACTCGATACATTATCAGTTATCTCCTTAAAATTTATGATGCCACAATAATTATATATATATTTATGGCCGCTACTTATCCCCCACCTATAAAGGTGGATTAATATTGAATCCTCTTTTGGGTTATAGTAAATCCATTGAGTTTTGTCCATCACGTTTTCTTGGAACCCTTTTTGACTGCCAGTAGCTCCAGGCGCGTGATGGCATCATCCAGGAATCTGCGCTGCTCCTGTAATTGTGGCAGTAGTTCCTCGGCGCTTAGTGGACGCGAGGATTTTGCCTTTTCCAAACCCGCTTTAGCCGCTGACTTGTCCGACTCTGCCCAGCGGCTGCGGAGATTGGCCACGCCAACCGAGGGTCTCAGCATGTCCAAGACGCGCTTGATGATGGAGGGACTGGAGCCCTGGTGCTGCTGCTGATCCTGGTGGTGATCCTGCTGATCACTGGCCACGCTGCCTTGGGGAAACTCCGGCATGGTTAGCAGAGGTCCCCACAGAAAAGAGCCCAGGCCAGGGACAGCCGCTGGAGGAGTGATCTCCGAGGTGGAGTGCTGCTCCAGCTGCTTGCCCTGCGTGGCAAAGCGACCATCCAGCAGCTCCAGTTGTCGCTTCAAATCGTCCAGCTTGTGCTGCAGATGCTCAAAGTCTGCGGTGAGATTGATGGCCAGTCGCTGGGTGGTGGCCTCACCCTTGCCAACACCCTCCAGGCTTTCGATTTGCCCCGCCAGCTGGTGATCCCTTAGCTGCAGGTCGTCCAGCAAAAGCTGCGTCTCCGGTCTGGCTGGCTGTTCCAGGAAGAGACGTGAGATCTCTGCCTGCAGCAGCTGCTTGTGTGTGCGCAGCGAGCTGAGCTCCAGTTCCTGGAGGCTGCTGAGTTGGGAATGATGGGTCTGGGAGTGAACCTGGAGGGATACCGAACCCACCAGGAGAAGCAAACCCAAAAAGACTTCCGTACCCGAACGTGACATTTTCTTGACTATCTACGCCTGTCTTTCTACCTGAGCAGCAAGCCTCGCCAGACTTTCCCTTGAGCCCTTAAGTGAAAAACTGAAAAACTGGAAAATTTTATGTGCCCCCCTCCCCCCACACACACACACCTCTCTCTCTCCCAACTCGTTCTTATCTGTGGCCAAGATATACCTGAAACCATACATTAACCACATCTCTTTATTACCTTTTCTCTTTGGTTTTTTTCATGATGGCTGATGATTCAGTTGGTGCCGTGGGTTCCTACCAGTCCAAGTGCAGCAATCGGAGTCCCAGCACTACGATGTCATCCCAGCCATCCTCCTCCGAAGCCGCGGAGTACACGGATCCCGTGGCCGTCGAATGCAATGTGTCGGATCTCAAGGAGAACGAGATGCGGCAGGTGGACTTTGATGAGGATACCCGCGTTCTTTTGGTGAAGCAAAATGGTGCCCTCAAGGCTGTTGGTGCCAAGTGCAGCCACTATGGAGCTCCCTTGAACACGGGCGCTTTGGGCTTGGGCCGTGTCCGGTGTCCCTGGCATGGAGCCTGCTTCAATCTCGACACTGGAGACATTGAGGATTTCCCGGGACTCGACTCCATACCCTGCTATCGCGTTGAAGTGGGCAATGAGGGTCAGGTGCTGCTGCGGGCCAAGCGCTCGGATTTGGCCCAGAACAAGCGTCTTAAGAACATGGTTCGTCGCAAGCCCGAGGATGAGCGCGTCTTTATTGTGGTCGGCGGTGGTCCCTCCGGTGCTGTGGCTGCGGAAACCATCCGCCAGGAGGGCTTCACCGGCCGCCTAATCCTTGTGTGCCGCGAGGAATATCTGCCCTACGATCGTGTCAAGATCTCCAAGGCCATGCAGCTGGAGATCGAGCAGCTGCGCTTCCGCGACGAGGACTTTTACAAGGAGCACGACATCGAGGTGTGGCAGGGCGTGGCGGCCGACAAACTGGACACCGCCCAGAAGGAGCTGCACTGCAGCAATGGCTATGTGGTGAAATATGACAAGATTTACATAGCCACCGGCTGTTCCGCCTTTCGTCCGCCCATTCCCGGCGTCAATTTGACGAACGTGCGCACCGTCCGGGAGCTGGCCGACACCAAGGCCATTCTGGGTCTCATCACACCCGAGGCTCGTGTGGTCTGCCTGGGTTCCAGCTTTATTGCCCTGGAAGCAGCCGCCGGTTTGGTCTCCAAGGTGGCCAGTGTCACCGTCGTGGGACGCGAGAATGTGCCGCTGAAGGCCGCTTTTGGAGCGGAGATCGGCCAGCGGGTGCTGCAGCTCTTCGAGGATAACAAGGTGGAGATGCGCATGGAGAGCGGCATCACCGAGATCGTTGGCGATGCCGAGGGCAAGGTAACCGAGGTTGTTTTGCTGGATGGCACACGGCTGCCCTGCGACCTGCTCATTCTGGGAACTGGCTCCAAGCTCAACACCCAGTTCCTGGCCAAATCGGGCGTTAAGGTCAATCGCAACGGTTCCGTGGATGTCACCGATTTCCTGGAGTCCAATGTACCCGATGTCTATGTGGGCGGCGACATAGCCAATGCCCACATCCATGGTTTGGCCCACGATCGCGTGAATATCGGTCACTACCAGCTTGCCCAGTACCATGGACGGGTGGCGGCCATCAATATGTGCGGCGGCGTGAAGAAACTGGAGGCGGTGCCCTTCTTCTTCACTTTAATCTTTGGCAAGGGCATCCGGTATGCCGGCCACGGCTCCTACAAGGAGGTCATCATCGACGGCAGCCTGGAGGACTTTAAGTTTGTGGCATATTTTGTGAACGAGGCGGACACGGTGACGGCGGTGGCCTCGTGCGGCCGTGATCCCGTTGTGGCCCAGTTTGCGGAGCTCACCTCGCAGGGCAAGTGCCTGGGACGTGGCCAAATCTCCGATCCCGCCACCCGCCAGGACTGGACGAAGAAGCTCAGCGAGCCAGTGGCCCAATATCGTTAATGGATATCGTTATCCGATGTGTATTTACCCCTGAGATTTGTTATTATATTTCCATGCAATCGTTGAGTATTCAGTATATACATGATGTGTACATTACCTGTGTGTATGTAATATTGTAATTGTGATTGTAAAAAAAACATTGTAATTGTAATTCGGGGGAGCTCCATTGAGGTCCCGCCGCGCTTGCCACTTTTGGCGCAGGAAATGTGTGCTTGTCAATCCCCAGCAGTCGCACGATGGGTGTTTTTTTTTTTTATTTCTTATTAAGTTTTCATTCAAATTGGTTTATTTTTGCTAAATAAAGTTTTACAGTGTCGTAATTACCAATTATAATCGGGTTTCTCTTTACGGAAAGAAATTGTGGCTTTAAAAACATGGTTTTCCTGTAAGTTATTAAAATAGGATTTTTAAAAATTTATTTCATTAAAAATAATAACAGTTATTTAGTAGAAAGACGGTTTATTTATGGATTTTTAGCAAAATATTTATAACGATTTAAACCGTGCAGTATGACCAGCCAAAATAAATCGATTTTATTTTCAGTGTTGAAAAATAACAGTACTATCGATAATCATACCATTGATAAGCCACTATGTCGATATCCGGTATAAAAAATATCGATGTTCGATGCTATGTTAAATATTGTAATATATTTGGAACTATGCTTCATTCTATACTTATTGTAGGTGTAAAAGTTATAAACAACAAGCTTCCTTAGTATTCCATTTATTTGTATAATTTTGTTTAAGCGATGTATCGCCTAACATCGATATAACACAAACATCGGAAGACCACGAAAAACATCGCTACATGTTTTGAGCATCACTAAGACTAAGTTCTCGCCGTATATAATAAAATTCCAATCCGCATATATACACACTACGTCCGGTCCGCTTCGCTCCGAGCCGACTGCTACTAGTGTTTTATTTTGTACAGCCCTAAGTTTAGTGGACGATATCAACTTCACACACACTCCAGGCACATTTCTCGGCCCCCTACCTACGAAATTCTGAAGTGCATTTCTACGGCTATACTGTTTTCCCCATTTCCTTTCGAGGCGGCATAACGTTAGAAGAGAAAAGTTGAAAAATATAAATTAAAACTGAATTGAAGCGAGGAAAATACAAAACAACATCAAAACGCCCGACACTTACTACATACAATACAGCGGTTTGTTATTTTTTTTCCAGTGCGCTTGTGAGTGTGTGAACCGTACGGTGTTCTTTTTTTCGCGGCGCGGTGCGGCACTGTTGTTGTTGTTGCTGCCACAAATCGCACACCGACCGAAACACACACACACACACACATATACAATTGCAGTGTCGTATCGAAGAGAATAAAAAGAAATATAAATAAATTAATGTGTGACAACAAACGCCAAGCTAACGCTCGAGTCTGAAATAAAAACGGAACGGAAAGCCAGCAGCAGCAGCAGCAGGAGAAAAAGCAGGACAAGAGCAGCGGGTCAGCATGGACCTAATCAATAAGTTCAGCGATGCATTCTGGAGTACGCACATTTGGCTGCCGCCGAACACGACATGGGCGGACATAGCGCCGGGCTCGCGTCCGGATGTGGTGCACGCCAACTACAAGGACCTCATCTGGCCCATACCCTTTGCCGCCGTGGTCATGCTGGTCCGCTACACGCTGGAGCGGTGAGTGTGAGCCCTTGCTCCCGAAGTTTCCCTCTCTTTCCCGCTTTTTTAAACCCATTCAAATTGGGCTCCCGCTCTCGCTCTCTCCTCGTCCACTACCCCGTTTCCCGTTTCGCGGACGCACACTCCCACGCGGTGCTGCACCATCTACAGTAATACCGTAATACGGGAAAGAATCAACTTTATTCATATTTTCTTTTTTTTTTTTTTCGCCGCCGCCGACAAACATAACCTCCTCACGTGGAAACGCCCAACATTTCACGAGTGTATGTGAGGGCTTGTTTGTGTGTGTCTGTGTGCGGCGAGCCGCAAACGTTTGTGCGTTATTTTTGTTGTTGCCACTGCAACTCTAAGTTTTCCCTTCCAATAAAAACAACAAGAACAACGCGACAACATACCGGCAGCCGGCTGCAGTCTCCATTTCGCCGCCAAGCTTAGAGAGTGAACGAGAGAGAGAAAGAGCGGTAAATAGAAAATTCCCACAAAAAAAAAACCCCTGAGATACTGAACCCACCCCACCCCTGTACTACTCCCATTCTATTCTTACTAATTGTTTAGTTAAAAGTAAAGATATATATTTGTTTATAGTTTCAACACCAGCTCCATGCCGCGTGTTTGCGTATGTATGTATACATATGTATCTATGCACGAGATCGTAAATGGGAACGAACTTACAGTGGTGCAAAAGTTTGATATATAAATTGCCTAAAACATTCGATAAAAAATTCCAAAAATTTGTTGTATTTTCTAGAGAAATAAGCAAATATAACACTGGCCAGATTATAAACTTCGCCTTAAATTTGGAACTTGATTCTATTTATGGTCCGCAGGTCTCGTTCCGTTCAAAATCCAACTCTTATATTTACTGACTGGTCAGCGTCAGGCGATAAGCAAAGTATCGATTGATTCGCAGAAGGGCGTCTGGTAAACTTACCTTTAGGAAATTAAAATTGAGCTCTCAAATACCGAATATGGTTTACTTAAGCGCGGTCAGATTTCAGGTGTATTATAGATTATAAGAAAAAACCCTTGGGGTTTTATTTTGTTACTCCCAGATAAGATTAATACCTGTTTTCGAAGGTAACAGATTAGCAAGTCTTAGGTTTGTGGGGTTGAGATTCAGTGCTATGAACTTTTAAAATATATATTCAATTTCCCTGACATTCGAACCACTGTGTGGGCCAAAAGAGCAACATTTTGGCCGCTTTTCAGGCCAATTAACCAGCAAAACCGTTGACTGAATTTGTGTGTGTATGGGTTACTAGATTGCGTGCAGTTGCATTTGCATTTGCATGTAATTTATACATTTTTTGTTTACTACCCCTTATTATGTGCCCTTAATTTGGCACAAAAAAATAAAAGTATTAATATTAAAAAAAAAAAGACATGGAAACTAGACTGTGCGGTAAATGTTAGTCTTGTGATGTCACAAGTCGCATACTTGACCGGATACAGAGCAACTTGACTAAGTACTATGCATATAAAATAATTTTATTTGACTAAAAAAAATTAAAAAAATAAAATTATTATATTATATTAAAGTATAGCTTTAAACAAAGTCTTAAAAATTAACTTAAGTTCGATTATTTGACTTCATTAAACTACATTTTTGCAAGCGTCTTTTTGAATAATATTTCAATCATATTTAAAATAGTTACAGTTTATTTTGGCACCATGAATTGTAATAATTTCAAATTACTATTGAACTTAATTTCGATTATTTGAATATCTACTGTAGCTCCACTCTGCTTGTGCTTCATTTTCTGCTTTTTCTGTGGGTTTCAATATTCGCTGTTTGCGTTTGAAAATGAGACAAAACCAAATCTGTTTCATGGCAGACCACTTTAGTTGTTTCTTTGCTTATTTTTTTTGTTTCTTCTGCGGCTTCTTAAACGAGAATTGGTCGTCAAGGTCGATTTGAAATTTTTGGACTGCCTCTGCCTCTATTAACATTCGTTTAATGGCAAAAGTCGTAGCCGAATCGTCGCGCTTCGGTTCAGTTCGATTGGATTGGGTTTGATGCGAGTCTCTCGCCCCTCACCACACCTGTGGCCACCGCCTTGGGGCACCACTAGCACCATTTACCATCTACCAATACCACTGGGCTGGCTCCGATAAGATTTGCGCCAAGATTTACGTATAAAACCTGATAACAGGGCTCGTCGCTGCTGCTGCTGCCTCGATTGTTTTACGCCGAACTCGCGAATGACTGTTTTGTGTCCATTTGGGGATTTGAGGAGGGTGTGTGTATATTTGGGTACAATGAGCAGTGACGGCGTGCTCTAAATTTAAACGGGGGGGAGACAAGTTGTCTCAGAATTAATTAAAGTATTTCTATATATATAAAACTCCTTAGACTAAAGGCTCAATTTAAGATATATTTTGCATAAAACCAGGCTAAAAAAGCAACTTACATTTAGATTTATGAGACATACGCCTCTGGCTTATAAAATAAATTGCAGTGGGGGTTTCTAGCTCGGTATCTCTGGAAGAGTTCCTCCGTTTATGATTCGTCAACCGCTTTTCCTTGCTGCTCCGTTCAGGCCAAAAGCACTTGGCCTGTGGGTGAGTCACAGCCTTTAGAAGTTTTCCAAATATGTGCGCACTTTATGGCCCGATTGGCGCTTCCCTTATGGCCACAATGCGGATACACAACACAACACACACTTTGGAATGTCTGCAAAATGGGGTTTATGTTTATGCTGCGGCGGGCAAGCAAGCAGAAGAATTGCTAAAGACCGAAAAACTTGGAGTACAATTGGGTCTAAACGGATAGTGGACTTTTTGGTATGACACATATATTGATGTTGAGTACACCTTTAAGCCAAAAGTTCCCTATAAGGTGCTTTGTTTTCATCAACTTGACGTTTTGTTAACCCATTGAACTGGAATATTTTATCATTTCTGCTCAAAACGAGATAAGATAAAGAGTATCTATTACGATTAATGTGTTTTCAAAACGGAAATGGTTATGAAAAATTTGATTAAATAATAAACTGTTGTTTTATCTGTATAGATATTTTCTGGAGTTTAAATTAGATTAATATATTAAATTAAAGAAAGTATTTAGTATTTAAATGGGATGTAAGAACCAAATTAATGGCCTTTTGTCCTAATACTAGCATTAAAATCCATACAAGTGGTTCTGGATAATTTATTAAAGCCTTTACAACGTTTTTTTTTATGTTCAAATCAAATCTTACAGCAATCTAAGATTAAATTGAGTGTTTTACATGGAACTCAGATAGCAGATTGAAGATTGCAGATTACGAATGACTTCAAGTGGCTTTTGCCTCTGCTAGTCTAGTGGCCACCACTGTGCTCCAGCGGGCAAGTGCCATTCGTTCTCGTTTCGCACTCGCACACACACTCTCTCCCCGTGTGTGTACAATGTGTGTGGCTATGCTGGGGCTTTGTGATACGTAATCACTAAGAGGCGACCCTCAAGCTCGGCGCTCTAGTGCGATAAAATTTCAGGTTAATTATTTTAATGGCTCACATGCACAACAATCGCACTCACACCACCGGCCAGCAATATATATACTTACGTACGTGTGCCCCACAGAGTGGGAAACTATTACTTTGTATGTACAGACTAATCTCTGTCGCCTCCCTCCCCCTCCTGGTCGTATTTTCCGCCTACAGATTGGCAATAGAAGAGTGCGACAGCAAAAGAACCGAAGAAGTAACTCTCCGTAGAACCCGTTTCCAAGAGTTTTCCCCGCTTCTCTGGTAAAACGCGGTCATTCCAAATGCTTATCGTGCCCCACGATTATTGCCCAATGGAAGTGAAAAGCAGAAAAGCGTTAAAAGCAGAGTGAAAAAACGCACGTGCTTCGTGGAGAGTAAGAGGAGGAGGGAGTAGTAGTGGCACCTGGTCAGGTGGGGCTGAAAAGAGGAAGCCGGAATCGATTCCAGTGCAATTCGTTGAATGTCCAATTAGCACCTCATTCTTCTTCATATCGAAAACGCAATCGATACTAGTTTCGAGTTGTCCGGGTCAAAAGCATGGGAAGAAAGCTTAAAACAAGAAGGAAAGCAAACTTCAGGAAGCCGAAGCTTGGATACCCTTGAAATCGATCATAACTAAGCCAAAAATTAATTAATTTCAATTTTGCTAGTTTTTATTAGGTCTAAAAATCTGCATACTTAATTCAGAAAATGAAAAATTAACATTTTTTTAAATTTTAAATGTGTAAACCCTTGTACACATTTTTTAAGACATCAAAATCATAAACAATCATAACTCTGTCAAAAAAGCATTAATTTTAATTCGGAAAGCGGTGTTATGTTAGTTTTTACTAGGTTAATAATTCTGCAAACTTAGTTCAAAATACAAAAAAATTAAATTTTTGACAATTTTAACGATGTAACCCCTTAAAAATTTTGGAAAAATGTTGTAAAATTTTTTTTCCTCCTAAGATGCCTAGATTGACTCGGCTTTTAATGCTGATCAAGAATATGGCAAATGACTCCTTCACTGCTTTCCAAGCTCCTAACTAAAATTATAATACCCTTTAAGGGCATAATAAATATGACATTTTAAATCTTTAAAAAAGTTATTTTCAAATTTTCTTTTATAGAAACTAATTCTAATTTTACATATTCTTACCATTATTCAAGGCAAATTATGCCAACAAAATACCTTTTAATTTGTATTTGTTATTCCCAAGTTTATAAACAAACTAGTTCCCAGAAATTATAAGCATTTTATTAGCTTAATTATATTGCAATTATTGCTTGCGCAGATTGTTTTTTGAAAGCTAGTCGTTGTGGGAAATCTTTTAACAAGTACAAGGTTTTTTTTTGAGATATTCTAACCATCTCTAAGTATGTCTTCTTAGTTTGTATTATTTTGTGACAATTTATTTTACATTTTTGTATGTTTTATTATCTTGTAATTCGCTAAGCTCCGCCGTATCTGCACTTGAAATTTCCCCCCTCTTGGGCTACACTTGTATCCGGTAAATACCATTCTGGGAAATTCTAGCGATAAGTCCCCATAGTTTTTTAGCTTAAACATTAAATTTGAAACATTTACTAGCTGCAATCTGCAAGAGTGGCAATAAAAATTGAATTGAAATAGAGAACGCCATAAAGATTATAGAACACTTCTTCGTTCGGCCGAACAATTAGTCGCTGACTAATGGCGCTTATGCTAAATTCCATCTGGCCATCGGACGTGAGTCAGACCGAGACATCGGACCAAGTCGGACCACATGCAGTCCCATGTATTATTATTATATATAGCTGGGGATTGCTATGGTATAGCACTTATAGCCGGTGCTCACAATCGCCGGCTTGCTTGCGTGTCGTATTATCGTTGACAAGCGCTGAAAATAATTCCCCAATATACATTATGTATATAGTATATATATTCTACAGACATTTAGCTCTTACTTTTTAGTTGATAAGAGCAGCCGAAAAAAAACAACAAAATATTGTCGAATTGCCAGGGCCAGTCATTGCACTTTGGGCGCGTCATTTGCAATTTTGTCCAAGTGAAATTGAATAAATTAAATAAGAAAACGTTGGGGAGTAATGTCAGGGCAGGGCAGGGCAGGGCAGGGCAAGGCAGGGGCCCTTATCGCAAAACGCGAAACCTAACCACGAAATTGCTGTCCCTCCCAAGCGGGGCTCAATCACAACACCCTCATTATCCGCACGCCAGATATGTGTGCATATAGCGTCAATTTTTGCGATCAAGATCTTTTTACGAAACGCAGTTTAAGTTTCCAAATCGGTGGCATGAACTTGAACCTAGAGGAGCAAGTGCCTTGCGTAATTTCTGAAATTGTTTTAATATCTGAAAATTCTGATTATAAATTATAAAAATTATAGCCAGTAACTTGGCAAATCAGAAGCTCTATTTATGATATTATATGGAAAATTGGAAGATAATTTAGGAAATTAATCGGAGAAGACCTCATTCAAAGCGTTTTACTGGACTTAAGTTAAAGTTCTCTCTTAAAAAATTTGATAAATTAGAGAGTTTAGTTGAGTTTCTTTAAAAAAAAACATCAGAATTCGTGGCTATAGTTTAGTTTCTCTTAAAAAATATCCAAATTAGAGATTTCCGTTTAGTTCCATTGCTTTAATTTAGTTCCCTTGAAAAAAAAACACCTAAATCAATGGCTTTAGTTTAATTTTTAGTTTTATTTCCCGTAAACAATAGCAAATAATAAGCTTAATCCCTAAACTGCGGCAGCAGCCATCGCTCCTTGGTCTCCGTCGTCGCCGACGCCGAGGATTCCTCGACAGCGTCCAGGACAAGCAACAGTTCGTGATCATTGTCCGGCTGTAGGTGGTCACGCAGGTAGTCCAGGAACTGGCCATCATCGGAGCCCAGGCAGGCGGGCTGGCGCAGCTTGGAGTCCAGATTGTAGTAGCTGCCATTGATGCGGCGCACGGCCAGCCAGTGGCGCATCTGGAAGGGCAGCGGCACCAACTGGCCAATGGTCATCTGCGATGGTACATTGAGTATAAAGCCGAATATGGCTGTGAGGTCCAGGCAACGCGGATCCCGCCGTCGGTCGAACCACACAACCTCGCGATTCCGCTGCTGTACCGCATACATAATCACGTTGACATCATAGTTGCCCCAGCCGATCCAGGAGCGATGCGGATTTAGCCAGGAGCGTGGCGTTAGCGTGGTGCAGTACTCGTCCAGTTCCGCCTTGGTGAACATGCCGGGGCGCTGGAACAGATTGTTGAGAGCGTGCAGGCCGCACAGGTGTCGCGTCTGGCGCTCATGGTAGATGGTCATGTTGTCGCTGTTGTTGTTGTTCCCGCTCCTGTCCGAATCCCCCAGAGACTGGCTTAGTGTCTGGGCACTGGGAGATTCCATTTTTGGGAGTGACAAATATGGATTAAAGTTGGAAATTTATTTCAGTTTTGTTAGCTCCCAAGTTGTGTTTATGTTTTGTATTAGAGCTGGCCTACACTTCGATGTTTTCGAAAGGTGAAAGTATTCAATACTATCGATAGTAAGTTTTTTTTAAAGGTATTTCAATTTTTAAGAACATTTTTAAAGCCCAGTTGGTTGGGGAAACACTTGAAAAATATTAGAAGTAGGTGTGTAGGCCTTGCAGTTGTTTTATAAAAGGGATTTTATTGTTTATAAATTCGTAAATTAATTATTTTTCTTACCCCAAATGTAATTGTTTTGTGTCTTCCGCTTTGCTCTTTTTCTTGTATTTATTTTTTTCGCAAGGTTGCAAGTCATCGGGGGTGTGACTATCGTTTGTAGAGAAAGCATCATCGATAGCGGAATGGAGCGTGCTTGAAAGTGCGATGTATCGATAGCAGCAAGCCGATAGTTTCGCGGTTTTAAATATATTTAAATTCAGCTGAAGCTTAACCTTTGATCTGCCTTTAACCAGATGCCTCGCCTTTACTACAGCATTTATATTTTTAAGACCCAACCTTGTTATGAATATTTAGTTAAGGCCTGATATACATTATGAATAACCTTTTCGCCGCTGATAATAGACCTAGCCCTGTGCGTCACTCCGCGCAGCCAATGACGCACTGTCGTTCTTGATTTAATTTGAAATTAGTTACCAATTTATTTTTACAACGCCCTGCACGCACCCAATTAACAATTACCCAAAGAGTCGTCGGGGCTATTGATAACTTATAGGAATTTGGGGAAATCAATATTCCATAGCAGATGCGGGCTGCTGTTGGATTCAATCAAATCCTTTATGCTCTCTAATTGAATTATGCTGCAGCTGCTCTCGAATGCTACTTGAACTTGAACCCAACTTTGGGGTGGAGACTCTTCTTCCTAATGAATTGTAATGATTTATGGCGGCCTTGCTGGCATACAAAATGAGGAATGGAGTGAATGCGAATGTTATTAAAATTAACTAAAATTAAAAACCCCTATTAATTAAGATGCCAAGCGCGCTGCTTTCGTTTTCATTGGCAAATTAACTTCCGAAGTGCGCGGTGTCCACTTTTGGGCCTCCCGCTAATTACATATGCATGTGGCTGTGTTCGAACCCAGAAACCCATCCCGAAATCAAGCTCTAGAGCCTCGAGCCTCGAGCTTCTCCCCAAAACACCCAGTCAAGTTGCCATGCTCCACACGTGCCAGACAACGACGTCTATGGACGTGGGGATGGTGACAGGTGTGTGTGTCCCCTTGTTTCGCCCAGAATTTTAATGAAAAACGAAAATATATATAATATAATTTAAATAAGAAGATAATAAATATACAACAAAAATAAACAGAAACGTTTCCGCGATGGGTGTACGCGCCGCCACGCACATTATAAACAAATTAGAGAAGGAGGCTTGTTGTCAAGTCCAAGGGGAGAAGTTTTATAGCACAGAATATTCAGAAAATTGTAAAGTTGCCAAGTCTATAAACCTTGAAATTAAATCTGGATTTTATTAAGGCAAGGCTTTTGTTAGTTTCGGTGCAACACGTTTAAAGTTGGCTTGTTAAATTAAATACCATAAAATAACACAACATATTAACAATTTTTTGTTGAATTTTGTATTGAAAAATATTTTTCCTCAGTGCCTTGATACATTCTGATACTCCACAGAATCATCCGATATTAAAAAAATATATATTTTAATCGTTAAAGAATAAGTGTCCCTAGGTACTCAAGTGGCGTTTTTATTTTCAACATTTTCTCCTGATTTTTGAGAATTAAAATTGAAAGTAAAAACCCTCAATTTTGACTAAAGAATTAAGTTAATTTGTACCTATAGAATTAGTTAAAAAAGTTACTCATCTAGAAGTAATTTATGCTTCAATATTAGCTCCACACTTACCCTTACTTACTGTACCTAATCTAAATAAAATTGCGGACATTTCATTAGTTAGTTGAGTTTATCATGCACTTGGGGTACTTTATCTAAATGTTATAAAACTTTAGAGCTCGTTCAGAGGCACGAAATCCCAGATATCTGCTTATAACACTACCCAAAAATAGCCCTCATTAAATATTTATATTTATATGGATTTATGTTTCTTTTGCAGTTTTTGGATATCACCCATTGGCAAATCGCTGGGCATACGCAGCTCTAGACCTAAGAAAGCGGCAAATGTTCCTATATTGGAGACGGCCTATGCCAAGTCGACGCGATTGGACAACAAATGGGTGAGTTATTGGGAAGGTTTTTTTTATTAGTATTCTCTTAATATTAATTATTAATATTCTCCTGCTTATCCCTCTTTGCAGCTGGCTCCCCTGTCCAAGCAGACGGACATGACCGAGCGACAGATTGAGCGATGGTGGCGCCTACGAAGGGCCCAGGACAAGCCATCGACGCTGGTTAAATTCTGTGAGAATACATGGCGCTGCATCTACTACCTGTACAGCTTCATTTTTGGTGTGATTGTGCTGTGGGACAAGCCCTGGTTCTGGGATGTGAAGAGCTGCTGGTACGGCTATCCGCATCAGGTAAGCAGGAGGAATATCTCTGAAGACAAAATTAAATAATAATTAATTCTTTTTATTTTATGTTTGCAGTCGATCAGCAATGATATCTGGTGGTACTATATGATTTCAATGTCCTTCTACTGGTCCCTCACCGGCACCCAGTTCTTTGATGTGAAACGCAAGGACTTTTGGCAAATGTTCATCCATCACATGGTCACCCTACTGCTGATGTCGCTGAGCTGGGTGTGCAATCTGCATCGCGTCGGTTCGCTGGTGCTGGTTGTACACGACTGCGCCGACATCTTCTTGGAGGCGGCCAAGTTAACCAAGTATGCCAACTATCAGAAGCTCTGTGATGCCATCTTTGCTATCTTTACCGTGGTGTGGATTGTGTCGCGATTGGGCTTTTATCCTCGCATCATCTACAGGTGGGTTTTATTTTTGGGTGCTCCCTGAGTTGCCCCCTAAACTCACTCGCTTCCTTTTCCCTTTTTCCTGTTTTTCCCCCTTTAGTTCATCCGTGGAAGCACCGCGCATTTTGCCCATGTTCCCAGCCTACTACATCTTCAACTCACTGCTTTTGATGCTGCTCGTCCTGCACGTCATCTGGACATATATGATTCTCAAGATTGTGGTCGACTCTTTGCAAAAGGGTCTGGTAAGTGATGTCCTCTTAACCGTCTAACTATCTATAATATCCGAGGCTTTGTGTTGTGATTTTTTATCTAATGAAACCTCATGAATTCCTTGATTTTCAGATGTCCGGTGACATACGTTCCAGTGATAGTGAGGATCTCACAGACAGTTCGGAGAATGCGCGTCTGGCCAATGGCTCGGCGCGTTCCAAGTCGAACAAGTCGAACAGCGGTGCGCCGGGAGGAGCTGCTGTAACCCAACGCAAGTCGGCCAATAATCACACGAACGCTGCGACAACGTCCAAGTAGACTGGATTAACCACAAGAAGAACAAGGGTCAGGAGAGACAGAAGCAGCAACAACAACAGCAGATGCAGCAGCAGCACACACACACACAAACACATGCAAAGACACACCCACCCACATATACACTCGCCCCCTCCCACACACACACACACACATACTACACACAAAAACCAAACCAGTTCAGAACGTTTTTATGTTAATTATTATTTTTATATATTAAATTTTTTTTTAAGCTAAA
>JAEIIJ010001010.1:0-13576 GCA_018904815.1 Drosophila ogumai
AAATTGTAAATGTATTATTTATTATAATTTTAATTTATTTATTATCCTAGTTAAAAACCAACACAGAAGAAAATTTCTATTCTATTTCTATGTCGATTCGATCCGATGGTCTTATTCCAAACTGCAAGTGTATACAAGCTTTGACTTCCCAGAGTGAGCTTCCTTTCTTGTTTAAAATAATATGCTTTTATAATGTTAATAATATAACGTATATATTCATTTTCATACATTTAATAGCGCAGTTTTTTCATTCATTTTTATTGTTACTAATGACAATCCAATTTGTCTCTGGTTTTTTTTCGCTGTCTGGGTTTTTTGTTTCGACCCGGGGCCTTTGTGTAAATGGGTTGATTTGTTTAAATATTAAGCCATAAATATTTGAACCTGTCAAATTGTCCCAATTGGCACAATCATAATTTAAATATTTGCCGCTAAACAAAGTTCTGGGCTCTGAACTCGTGATTACAATATATTGTATGCACGAACCTGTGGGCTACCACAATTTGTGGCTCGGGTTTCGTTAATTAAGGTAGCGCGATCGAGTGCGATCCTTATAGTATTATTTACTCCAGACCCGATACGGCCGCGTGGCGGCGGCGTGCATCGTTCCCGATAAGTCCGGGGGTCCAAAAACCGTCCACAGCTGTCCAAGCGCCGTCCCAACGGAGCGCCGGCATTAGAATTAACACATTCCGCTCGATATCGCGCATAATTTATGCACCTCTTCCGCAGAGCTAAAAGTGGCCAAAGAGACAGGTGACAGGTAACAGGGAGAGAGACAGAGAGAGAGAGAGGAGGGCCTGATAAGCTAAGTATTTTGGCCGCTCTTTTTTTGGCTTTTGGCTTCTGGCTCTTGGCCAACTGCAGGCAACACTCGGCCCGATTGTGATCGCTTGCTACGTAAACAAAACGGAATTTTCATTAACGAAACATTTGTGTTTACCCCAGAGAGATACCCTGAATGCAGGCGAAGAGTCTTGCTGACTTTTCTTGTGTTTGGTGGCCATGACAAAGGTACTAAAAAATAAAAAATAAATTAAATTAAAACCATGGTATTGTATAATATTGTCGGGAAAAGGTTCTTTAAAAAGTATAACCTTTCCGGACCTTTTACCTAACATTATTATTTCAGTGGCCTCTTTTTAGTACCTATTTAACAGTATTTGACAAATTTAAATTTATATAATTAGTAAGAAATTACATTAGTGTGACTCCTGGACTCCTTAAAAGTCGCAGAAACGCCAACAATATGGCTCAATCAGAAATGATATCGTAAATCCCCAGAGCTTACTCCTGAAACGTGAGTGGCAATTATCAGCAGATTAGTGGAGTCATAAATAAAATAAAAACAAATTAAATTGTTTACGCCCTGTGGCATTTTTTTTGTGCTCTTTTTATTAATAGAAAGATTTCCGAGTTGGTTCAGGGTGTTCGAGCAGCTACCGATGACAAAGCCCCCTTCTTTTCACCTGACCCCGCGCCAATGTCAAGTTCGTTGCCAATGTCGTTCGATTGAGAGCATCGAGAGAGGGAGAGAGACACGAGAGACAGAAAGAGAGAGGTGGAAATGGGGAGATTCCGCGAGAGAATAGCGAGGGGCCACCGAGGGGGTCAGCTGCGGGTGTTGGTGGATCGATTAGACGGCTAATTGCGTTTAAAAGCCGCTCACAGCACGCTAGCTGGTGCTAACGGTGGCGTATACGTAATCGCCGCAATCGAAATCGAACTCGAAATCGCCTAATCGCGCATACGCCCCGTATACGCGTCGCATTAAATGCAAACAATAATTTTTAATTTGCAAATTATGGTGTCTGGCTGCTGCTCAGTTTCAGTTTCGGTTTCGGTTTCGGTTTCGGTTTCAGTTTCAGTTTCAGAACCGAGAAACTCAGTTCAGTCGCCTGCGAATCGCTGAGCCACACGGACGTGACACGGACACCGGCAGTTGAGTTGGAAAACCCCACCGAATCCCAAAGACTATGCATTCTCTGTTGCTGGCAGGCCAGAGAAGAAGAACAGCCAGAACTGGCAGACTAGGCAGCTCTCCCGACGGCTCTGGAAGCACTGATAAGTCATTGGTAACTTGTGAAATTGATACTGGAGCGCGAGCCCTTGATTGAAATGCGCGGAAGTTTCCACTTGTCGAGCCACAGCTATCAGAGCCGCAGGCAAACCCGGTGTACGGAGTCGACGACGTTGCCACTATAGCTAATTGTGGGCCATTAATTGATTGACGGCCACCGGCTCCAGACACGCCCCCTCAGCGGGACACCGACACAAATAGTTCAATAATTAAAGAAGCGTTCCTGGGACAGCACCAGCCAGACAGCAGCACACAGTACTTAGTACCCAGGAGTAACCAGCAACCAGCAACCAGCACCAAGGACACCAGGCACAGCCATGAAGGGGCAGCAGGAGGCGCAGGAGGAGCAGCTGGTGCCGCCGTACAAGCCGACGGTCATCAGCAAGGATGTGGCCAAGGAGAAGGATCCGCTGGCCAAGGACAGGCCGCTCGGCGAGAGCAAGCTGGCCGTGCTGCGGCAGGAGCTGATGGTCTTCCTGGGCAACAGTGGTGTCCTCGGCTCCGGCATGGTGGTCAGCATGCCGGCCGTCACTCTCAACCAGCTGCACGACGAGACGCAGCCGTTTTGGCTCAACAAGGACGAGTCCAGTTGGTTCGGTAAGCCTGAGACACTGGGAGCTAACTTGCGACTACCTTGTCAGTGCCCCGTAAGTAATCGAGGAACTATGGTGTCCCCCTTTCACAGCCTCCATCCAGAACATGGCTTGCCCCTTGGGCGGACTCCTGGTTAGCTACTTCCTGGACCGCATCGGACGCAAATACACCATCCTGCTCACGAACCTGATTGGCCTCATCGGCTGGATCCTGCTGGTCACCAGCTTCATGCACGACAACCGGGACATGATCTACTACCAGATGCTCCTGGGCCGCGCCTTCGGCGGCATTATGATCGGGATGTTTGTGTCGCCGGTGGGCGTGTATTCGGCGGAAATCAGCTTGCCGCGGATCCGCGGCCGCCTCATCTTGGGGACTTCGCTGGGCCTGGCCAGTGGCATCCTGCTGATGTACTGCCTGGGCTACTTCATACGCCACAACATCGTGCTGATCTTCGGCATCAGCTGTGGCTACCAGCTGATGGCCACCCTGCTCGTCTTCCCCATGCCGGAGTCGCCCAGCTGGCTGCTGACCAAGGGGCGCGAGGAGCGGGCCAGGACATCGCTCAGATACTTCCGCGGCCTGCCCAGGAGGGGTGAGTGAGCGATAATCGCCTCGCAGGTCAATTCATTTACATTTAGATTGGAAAACCAGGGGGGCGACTAAAACTAATGCATAGCACTCAAAGGGTGATTCATTTTGCATCTATCTCAGTGTGGTCAGTCGAATGGAGACTTTTTAAGTGGATGGCAATAATAATATTTCTACCGTAATGAATCAGGAACTTGAAGTGATTTTGATGTGCCATTAAAGTGCATCGAACAAAATGAACTATTTGCCATTTAGGCCAAGTGCTTATACAAATGTCAAGCACTGTAAGTGATGAATTTATTTGGCAGCATTAATTCGCTTTAAAATCAGAATCCCAAAATATACTTACGGAGATGTTAGTCAGGTTAGAAAGAGCAGCAATAACTTGTTAATTTATTTACTTGATATTTAAATAGTATTCAGATGTTATATTTTTCTTAAGACACCAACTATTATGGCCCTTCGCAACAGACAAAGAAGCGGACGTAGGGCGAAAAATGTCCGCTAAAAATATTTAATAAGGATTAGTTTCGCTAAATGCTCAAAAACTTATGCGCAATCGGACGAATAGTAACCGAGTATCGCGAAATCTCAGGATTATACCCGCTAATGAAGTCGTAAAAGGTCCGCAATCGAAATCTTATTCGGATTCCAAAAATTATAGCATTTTCTGCCACGAAACCCATGACAGGTAATAAACTTTATTATCGTTTGTCCGCTTGAAATCCGCAAAACTATCGTTTTTAATTTCATAAACGAAGTTTTTGTCTGCTGGGTTGCGACACCAAGCACGTGCTTGTCCGTGTTAGGTGTTAGTGAAGAATGGAAGGAAATCCTAATTACTACTAAGTGGGTTAAGATCAAAGGTTTTGGTTTAGGAAGGCTATCTAAATTAGATGTTATGGAGTACAAATCATTGTAGTTTGCACAAAGGACTCTAAAGGGTTCATGCAGATCAAAGGATGTTCTACAGTGGTGCAAAAATAAGGGTATATGGTGTTTCCACTAGGTGCGTGAAAATGAACCTGACCCAACAAGTCAGCACTTTCCACTTCACCGCGGATTAGCTCGTAAATGAGTGGTTCTACTAGTACACGTTGGTATATGAAGAGGTTCTAGAGCCCAAGCATCCTTATCTATTCAACCCCATAAAACTACACCCCTTTCCACAAGAAGACATCCTCAGTTAATCCCAATCCTTACATTGCAGAGGTGGACTACGTGCCGGAATTCGAGGCTGAGCTGGCGCACATGAAGGAGGTGGCGGATGCCAGCATGAGCACCGCAGCCAGCGAGTCCCTCAGCCAGATGATCCACCGACCGGAGGTCTACAAGCCCGTGCTGATGATGACCACCTTCTTTGGCTTCCAGCAAGCCTGCGGCGTTGTGGTGATCATTGTGTACGCCGTACAGATTGCCCAGCAGGCGGGCGTGACCATCGATCCGGTCCTGGTGGCCGTGATGCTGGGCGTGGCCCGGATCATTACCACCTTCTTCATGAGCGGCATCTTCGAGAAGTGGGGCAGGAAGCCGTCCGGCATATTCTCGGCCACTGGCATGGGCTTCTGCATGCTCCTGCTGGCCGCCGGCAGCTGGTTCCCGCAGTCGGTGGGCATGATCCACTGGCTGCCCGTCCTGTGCATCGTGGCCCACATCGTGTTCTCCACCATGGGCATGCTCACGCTGCCCTTCTTCATGATCTCGGAGGTGTTCCCGCAGCGAGCGAGAGGCAGTGCCTCCGGCATCGCCGTCTTCTTTGGCATGATCCTGGCCTTTGTCATGCTGAAGATCTATCCCAATATGGAGGCGGCCCTAGGCACCGCCAACCTGTTTGCCTTCTATGCCGGCATATCCTTCCTGGCGGCCGCCTTCATTGGCGTCTTTGTGCCGGAGACCAGAGGTCGGACGCTCGAGGAGCTGGAGGAGCGCTGGCAGACGGGCAAGTTCTCGCGCCGCCTCACAGTGAACAACCTGAAGGATGTGGAGCTGCATGAGGTCTTCCTCAAGAAGTAATCTACGAACGTGTACGTTCCAAGTAATCGAGAAGCAAGGACAAGTCCCGGGAGAGAAGGGGTTATAGCTCGATTCCAGTTAATATTTATTAATCTTAAGCGAAATTGTTCCAAAATTGGATAGAAAAATAGGTTCCCTTTTTTTTTGTTTTTTTTTCTTTCTTCTTAAAAGTTTAATTTAAAACCCAAGAGGGATGCTTTGGAATCAGTGGAATCTGGCTATGGAGTTCTGAAACGGGTCCCGGGGTATTCAATCTGTGATGTGTTAAGTACTTAGCAGCCTTGGCGGCCATGGAATGCGGCATGTAACATAGACAATTTGATAAACAATAAAAACCATTTACCAAGTAAACAAAGTCAATTGAAGTGCATGGTGCAGCTGCGGCGGCGGGTAAAGTATTGAAACAATGCACAAGCTCTATATAAATATATATATAAACAAATATCTTTTTTCTACGTTTTTTTCTATTATTTAAATAATAATAATGAGAAGAACAAATCATAAACCTTTAATAATGATTATCAATGTTTTCTTTCAACAAAAAAATCATCCACTTGGAAAAGCCGCAAAAAAAACAATTATACAATTGGTAAATCTATATATAGATTTTTATATATTTTTAAATATTTTTTCGCTTAAAATCATTATAATTATTCTTTGAGCGATTAAGTAGATATGAAATTATAAATATTAATATAAAAAATATATTAAATATACTAAAATCAGTAGATAATCGTTAAACATTGATTTTTATTTGTTCACTTGTAATAATTAATTAAATTGATATCCAAAGGCACCAATTTTAAGGTCATTGAACGGCAGGCAACCATCGATTCCACGGAATCGCCATCGAATGTTGCCTTCAAACCTCGATGACGACTGAGTTATTGATTACACTGAGTATTACTCAGCGATTTCTGTGTTTATTTGCAACGGAGGCGTCTGTGCCAGATAACACAGATCTTAAATGGACGCGACATGCATGTGAAAATCAGGTCATCAAATTAAATATATATATAAATATATATGTGTAGCTACAAAATGAGAACCTGAGGCGACAGCTTTTCCGATACTCTGGGATCGGTATCGTTGGCGCGTGCCTATTGCCCCAGTCGGGCCCACTTTCTGGCTCGGGAATTATGCAACTGCAGGGGAAGATTCAACCTTCAAGCTGCCCAGGCGGCAAGGCAAACAATACCTGGCCAAAAGCCACTCAAACATGGCCATTATCGCCACCTGATAGTACGTCAAGTACGTTAATATAAACATATATACAACATGCTATCGCAGTCTCCGGGAGGTGCGATCGTGACACGTTGATGGATGGTCGCGGATCACGGGGCGAAGGATCGCAAGACGCGTGAAAAGGTTGGCCCGTATCTGGCCTGGCATTGCGTGCTCTGACGTAATTCCGGAACCCACTAATTGGATTCGGTTGGGAAAACGTGTCGCCAGCTATCAGCAGGCAGCGATCCGGAAAAAAGTCCCATCACATCCAAGGGGAGTGTCAGTCGAGCGCTTTGTTTACCACTCGAACCGATAGCAATGCCCATATAATATTTCTATATAGTATTAGTGTGTTATGTATGCCCGTAGCGATACACTTGTAATGCGGCCAAAATTGGAATTGTTGGACGGGGAGGCACTTGTCGTGATTTGTTTGGCACTTGGGCGATAAGCAGGAGATCTCCTCCTGCTCTAGTGATATAATTGGCCAGGTGAGACATCCTCGAGCAAAGTGCGAAATGTTACAGCAAGGCGACTTCAAGTGAGTTGTTGTCGAACAGCTCCAAGTGATAAGTCCTTCATTTCTGTGTATTTCGTGGTGACCGATAAAGAGTTATATTACATGTTTGCCATTTTGTACGATTTTGCGAATTGGACAATAGAAACTGATAGCTCGTTACCATCATCAGCTGCTCCTAAACAATCATCGCTTATTACTCAATTAGTTGGCTTGCGGAATTACGAATAACTATTCGTAGTTTTCCGATTTTTCAAGTAGACAACCTTGAGTTCAAAACGTTGTTATCTACGCTTCAAGTACTAAGATTTACTCATAGATTTATAATTATTTGTGCCTTGAAAAAAAGTTAGAAACAACAACCGCGGCCAAAGAATTCAAGATTCGCTAAAAAGATTTTGTGCAACATTGTTGCACTTAGAAATGCTTTAATTGATCGTATTTAGAGAATTTGGCATATTCTATAAAACTAGCTTCAAAATATTCGAATGCGAATTCAAACAAACGCGCTTTTTAATTATTTTGATGAAAAACATTATAAAAGGGGAATGTTTCTTAATAACACCTTCTAAATTATGTTTTGGAATTTTGCTTTGTAACAAAACTCGAACAGTGCAAGTAAGAATAAAATGCTTATATATTTTTCTAATTTACCTAAAAAGTAAAAGCAATATTAAAAGTACTGTGGAAAAATGTCGCATGCGACATGGATCAAAATTCAATTTAAACGTAAAACAGCTTTATATTTTTAAGTGAAACCAAATACATTACTAAATCAATCTATGCATAATACATTAAAATTTATGGCATTAAAATTGTTCATTACGTTTCGTTGAATTCGGTGCTAGAACTTATTTCTTGAAAAAGTAACTTCTGAAAGGTCGCGTGCGAATGCGTTACATTTTTGTGATTATCTTGAAAACTAACAATTGCCCAAAATCGATCTTACCACCAATTATAGTGCTAGCCAACAGCTACAAGTCTCAGATTTTGTAAAATTAATGTTTTGGCACATGTTTTTTTTCAGTTTGAATGCATACAAATGTCGCATTCGACATCAGAGAATGGCCCACATTTATTATCTGCAAAAAAAGCTATAATAAAAACAATTATAAGAACGAACCATTTCAAAATAAAGTGCATTCACTGAAAACGATCGAAGCGTTGCCTATCGGTTATCGCCACCCGCGTGCTGTTGAGCGCACATGTGTGCCACCCCTAAGAGAAAGCCGTTACTTTTGCATTCTGCTGTTGAATTTTAAATGATTTCGTTTATTATTTGTTCTTTTCGTAATGTGACATCTTAAGTACAACAATTAGCGCTATTTCAATATATGTATATATGTGTGTTTCTCAATTTTGTTTTTTGTATAAACGAATTAAAATTCAAGTTTTCTTCGTATTTGCATTTGCATCTGCGACTCCTTCGACCACGAACATCCCACGAGTCCCGTATCTTCTGCGTCCTCTCTGTGTTTCTGCTTATGTGTGTGTGTGTCGTTTATTCGGTATATTACGATTACGGGTACATTACGTTATTTTCATAATTATTATTTAAATGTTTAGTTATTTCAAAAAAATTTCCGCTCGGGACTTAATAGTTATAATCTCTATATATGTTTGTATGTGTATATATATATAGTATATACGCCTTGTATACGGTATAGTTAATATAATTGTTTTGCATTTGTCGAATATATTCCCTCTGTTTGCTTGTTGCTTGCTATTTAAACGGTTTTATGTTTTTACTTTTCGTATTTGTTCCACTAACTTTGTTCTATGTATGAATGTATATTGCTTTTAGGTATATGATGCATTTATTTTTAGGCATTTTTTCTCAGTATTCTAACTTGATTTCTTGTTTTTTCAATGTTTTTCATCTGTCGTCTTAGTTGCTCTTTGTTGGTGTTCGGTTTTTCGGTTTTGTTTTGTTTTTTTAGAAAATCTTTCATAGGGCAGTTCACGTTTCACATCAATCTTCGCCAGTGCCGATCTTTCGACCTTACTCGTACTTTGCTTGCAAAAAAAAAACACTCCTTCCTGCACTACTACTAACTCTCCTGGTACCTCTCCTGGCTTATCTAAATCTATGTTTACATATCGCTATGTTCTCCGAATTGTATATAATCTGTCGGTGTTTCTGTCTCTTGAGATGAAAGATGAACGCTATGCTATATAGGGGGAAGGGGGAGAAAGACGAAAAAGGCGGAGATAGATTTGAGAGATGGTCGAAGTTGAAACCACGAAATAATACCAAAAGTTCCATAGGATAGATAAAGCGTCTATAATTCTGTCTAACCATGATCTCCATCTCCATCCTCTCGCGGATGTGGATCTGCAATCCTAACTTGGTTTTGGGATCCCTAGAAGCACCGATTCACTACTTTCCGCTATGTTGAGGTTCTTTTCAAGTCGTTTGTTGGTTGTTTGCTTGAATTTTTATGTTTTTTTTTTAGTTTTTCTTTGTATAATATGTTTATATAAAAACGCTTTCTCTTAGGCTAGAAAAAAAATTGTATGCATATTTCTGGTATTTTGGTTTTATGTTGTTGTTTTTTCTTGGTTTTTATAAAAGATCTTTACCTTCTAGACACATTTACGTTGATATAAAAAAATGTATAATGTATAATGTATATTTCCGTTACATAATTTCTTTCTTGCATTAATTTATTGAACAACATTTTAAATGTATTTGCGATTAGGTTTTCTTCTGTGAGGTTCTCATGTTCTACAACGTTAGTTATTAAAAAATATCTTAAGTTGCGGCTCCATTTGCCGATCTCTCGGCATTACAACAAAATTAGCTTGGCTGCTTATGAGTAAAGAAAAAAATACACACACAAAAACAAAGTAAATATCTATACTCTGACGTTCGAGAAAAAAAATTTATGATTCTTTTGTTTTTTTTTTTTTTGTCACATGCTCAAAAAAAGTTGACAAAAATGATGCTCTTCTCTAGAAAAAAAAAGAATATTCAATTATTCGATTTTTGGGTTGCCTTGGCCAAGTCCTAAGTTACAAGAGACCGCATTCTAGGTGCTATATGTAAATATATATGCATGTACATATATGAATTCTTCTTCCAACTAACCGATTATTTTTTATGTAATTCCACTTACAGACTAAGGCTACATTGGTTGAGAGTATTTGCTTCGATTTAAGTGACCGGCGCCCCAGTCCTCTGGATGGGACAGAGGCTTTAGAATGAGTGTCTGCTTACATATTGATTTAACGAACGCTTCTCGTCCTCGCACTTGTGTATATTTGGAATTATCTTTTATTCTTGTTTTGTTTTCTTTTGAATCGTAATATTTAGTATTCAGCACAACCAAGCTGTAAGTTATATCGAGTGTTTACTGTGTGTCTCGCTTAAATCTAGCTTTTGTTTTTCAGTTTTCTTAATTCATTATCCGTAATTCGTTGACTTAATGTGCCGTCGAAACGTTTTTGGAAATGGGAAAACGTCCCAGCAAGCAATATGAGCGTTTTCCGACAGTTTTCTGCTAGTTTTTTATGAGCATTTTATATCATAAAGTGCCCAAAAAAGAGTCAGAAAAGATCTTTTTTTTTCCTTGAAAACGGTCGTCCTTTAAGAGGGCAACCTCTGAGTCTTATATGACTCCTAATCAAGCATTGAAAACGCCCAGAAAATGCTCGTAAAATCGGACACATAATTTAGAGCCCTTCCAACTTTGCTTGCTGGGGTCATGTGGTTGAAATAAAAATAAAACTCAAGGTAAATGTGGGTTTGTTTGTGGTGAAAATGTTTATTAGGTTGCCTTATATAACTGATTTCTTTTTTTTGTTGTAAGTTTTCTTTGTAGGCCAGAGACAATGTGATTAAATAATAAAATAAAGTTGTAATTCAGAAAAGTAGGCGGTTCCTCAAACGAATTAAAATTGTTCACAATTTTCATTTAATCATAATTAATAATGTGTTTATAAATCATATTTTTTAATTGAAATAGTCGTTTTTTCTTCTTGTTTTTTTTTCTTTTTTTTTCATTATAAGTTAATGCACCAACACCGAAAAAAATGAATTAGACCCAAGGAGTGACCGGCAAAGAACACAAAAAAGTTGATAATGAAATATAAAAAACAATAACATCGAAATAAAATACAAAAATAAAACATTTAATCGGGGCGGGTGCTTTTTAAAATACAAATACAAAATTCAGGTCGACTCCAGGTGCCTTGGATTTTGCGTGCTTTCTTTCTTGTTTTCATTTTATTTTCGTTTCGTTTCCTCTCCTTTTTCCCATTTTTCTTCCGTACTGTTAGCTGTCTCGTCTGATTTTCAGGCTTTCTATCACGGTTATTTCTTACACGTTTCCTTGTTTTTGTTTTTGTTTTTGTTTCTTGCTGCAACATGCTCTAGTTCTTTCGTATAATAAACTAAACAAAAAAATGTTTCCATAAAAAGTATTTATATTTAGTAAAAAAAAAAACACGTATCATTTCATTATAGCTATGCAAAAAATTGTATGTGTAGTGTAATTTTGTCTGGGTTCTCTTTCTCCTATCATCCTTCCTCCTTCCTTTCCTTGCCAAGTGTTTTCCTTTTGTTTTTCACTATCCATAAACAGCCTGAAAACTTGAGCATGCCCAGCCACACATTATTTAAGCCGTTTCCTTCGTTCGTTACACATAATATGTATAGATATATATTTAGACAAAAAAATTGGGTTTATAAATTATGAAAAAAAAGAGATAATATACTCATATCTGGTTTCACTTCAGCTATAAACATACACGAGGGGCCCCGTGTACGTTTTTGCGGCATAGTTCGCGCCAAAAAAATCAGTTTCAGACACAGAAAAAAAAACAATCAAAGCTTATGTATTCACGCCTATAGCTATATAGTAGTAGTAGATATATAAATGTGTTTATATTTATGTGTATGTTGTATATATATATTTGTATATATTTTTTTATGATTATACGTTATAAATATGTGACAAAAAAAAGTTCTCGTATTTTGTTTTTCGTTAAGTGTAAGCAAAAAAAATATCTCCTTCGCAGACTCATCAATCATTACATATATATATACTACGTGTCTTGTCTTACAGATAATTACAGTAATAAAAAAAAGTTTCCTCCCATGTATAAAAAAAGCACAAAAAAGAAAAAAAAAACCGACTACAACATAAGGGTTAAGAGTGAGGAACATAAAAAAAATAAGGTAATTCTTGGGGATTTGAGAACATAAAAATTTGGGTTTCGATGAATGCTGCTGCTTTTGCTGCTACTACGATGATCAATAGAAGAGTTTCTTAGTTTTATATAAATATATACGTTCGTTATATATAAGTTATAATTTGAAGATTGATTCTCAACTCTCAGGTTATGTCCGCCATAAAAATTGATTTGTGGTTGTCGCCGTCGATGTCGTTGGAGTGGATGTGGCTGCCGTTGTTGCCGCTGTTGATGCCGCCGCTGATGTTGTTGCCGCTGATGTTGTTGCCGTTTGTGTGCTATTGTTGAAACTATTATTGAGGTGTAGCTGCTGCAGCTTCAGAGTTTGCTGATGCAGTTCCATTTCACTTGCCGACATGGGAAAACTAAAGTCGTTCTGCAGCGAACTCTTGTGGTTATTGTTGTTGTGACTGTTGGAATTGTTGAAATTGTTGGAATTGCTAGTGCGTGGCTGCGGATTGCCGCCAGAGTTGTTGCTGCGGCTGTTGGAGAAGCTGTTGTTGCTGCTAGAGGGATTGTTGGTGAAGCCACTGCTGCTACTGGGGTAAATGCCACTGGTGGCAAAATGGTTAACTCTGAGGCTGGGATGGTTGTCGAAGTTATTGCTACTGCTGCTGGGATCATGCGCATTGTTGTAATTAGCACCGTAGGCATTGGAATTGAAGCTGTTTCCAATCGAAAGCAAATTATTGCTCAAGCTGCCACTGCTGCCATAAGGGCCGGACGCCTGCTGTTGTTGAAAGGGCGGCGGCGATTGCATTTGCAATGGCTGTAACGGTTGCTGCGGCGGTTCATGCGGCTGCTGCAGCTGCAACTGCTCCTGCAGATAGTGCAGGGCAGCCACTCCATTCTGGCGTATTGTATTAAAGCCTAAGCTGTTGGTGTTGCCGTTGGCGTTGACGTTTGTGTTGGCATTGCTGCTAGCGGTGTTGGTGTTGGTGTGGGTATTATTGTGATTAATGTTGTTATTGCTTCCATTCGGACTCGAGCTGTGAGCAGCAACAGTGCCCAGGCGTGGCATTTGCGATTGTTGTTGTTGTTGTTGATAGTAGTGCTGATGATACAGTAGCATGTTGTTGTTGCTACCAGTGCCATTACCAATGGCATTGCTAGTGTTGGTACTACCGGTGAATCCCAACGCCTGCTGCTGTTGTTGGAGAAGTTGCTGCTGCTGTTGCGGTGACAATTATAAGTAGGGATAATGGTACTTCCTGCGGTACAGTCCGTCAAGCAACTCGGCAAAGTTTTCACCTATGGGAGCAATTCGGGAGGGAGACACAAAGAAGGTTAGGAAAATATATTTAATTAGTAAGGTTATCAATGCATATCTTCTTAGTTACTTAGTCATGCCTCTAAAA
>JAEIIJ010001013.1:0-24593 GCA_018904815.1 Drosophila ogumai
AGTGCCCCCAAACGATATTTCTAGACTTTTATAATGACATGCATGCGCTCTCTTCTGCTCGATTCTTCGTCTCTTCAAGAGAGTGTGCGTGTGTTTGTGTGTTTGTATGTGTGTGCGCCTGCCTCAACTAGAACTTGCTTGACTTCGTCGCTGCTTTTCTGATTTTCTGATTCTCTGCCTTTCAGCTTTTCTGCTTTTCAGCTTTTTCTGTCGTTTTTCCATCGCCAGTTGCTGCCAGTGGCTGTTTTTGTCGTTCGTCGGCGCCCACCCGAAGTTCATTGCACTTGGTATAGCGGCATATTTTGCATTCGCCTCTCTCTCAGATTTTTTTTCTTGTTTTTTTTTTTAGTTATTCCTCGGAGAGTCTGAAACTGAGACTGAGACTGCCTTGTTCTTATCTTCTCTTGTTCTGTGTGACCCACAAGAAACAGAAGGCAGAAAGGCCTTTGCCTTTGCCGAAAAAAAGAGTCTCCTTTGCATTTGCATTTTCCTTGCTAGTTTTTCTTTTTTCTGCCACATTTCTGCTGTCGAAATAATTGCATTAATGACACACTCACACACAAACACACTGGCAGCGGTAATTATTATGCTTGTCACTTAAAATTTTGTAGGTTCTGTTAATTAAAAGCAATTAAAAATAGTTTTCGCCTCTTGAAGTGAATTCCTGACAACGTTGCCTCGTTGCCAGGCTTTTCTTTTATTTTTTTTAGCTTTTTCTGTTTTTTTTGGGGACTTATTCTGACACTTTTCTGACGGAAACACAAATTTTTAAGCATTTGAAAAACGATTTGTCGCCCCAAACTTTTATTATTAGATCAACAAATTATGTTGGAAAACGAGACAAAAACTTTGCCGGCGGAGTATTTTTTGTGTGTTAAGTTTTTCTATTTTTTTATGTACAAAAAAATGGGTTAGCAGACTGTCTGAGGGAAAGGAAAAAGGGATTTAGCATTTAGATTCTAGAACTCGAAAGATTTACAAAAGTATCTTAGGGATTTCTAGGTGTTCTAGTTGGCCTAAAATATTCATTTTCTCTTATAATGTGAAGTAATATTTGAAAATTACATTTTCCAAGCAAATTAACTCTGTAAAAAACCCAAATCATGGCTCTTAAATGCAAAACAAACACTCAAAACTCAATGGCTAGAACACTTTAGCAACAAACAACTAGAAGCCAAGTTTATAGAGTCTATGCCATCGATTTGCAAATGAATTAATTGCTCTCAAAGTTGAATGACTCGTTGCATCTGTCACCCACTTGAGAGCGACGCTTGATTTTTCAATTTGTTGTCGAAAAATACAAATTTTTTCCAAGTAAAAAAAAAACACCTAATGCCTATGGATTGGTGTCGTGTCGGTCGAAGCTGGAAATATATTCAAAATATCATCTAAAACGTTACCAAAGGTAAAACTGAGAATTTGCAATTGTAAGGAGAAGCGGTGGAACAACGAGATCGCTTCGCTCGGTTTCGTTTCGTTTCGTTTCGTTTCGGTTAGGTTTTTAGGCCCATTAAATGCAATTCCATCTACTTGACTTGGGGTCCGCCAATCGAGTCACGTTTTTTTTTTTTTGCTGCCTCGCTTGTAAGGGGGTGGGTGGGAGGTGGGCGGGCATTTGGACCACTCCGTCGAGGTGATTGTACGGGCTGGCTAACAAGGTACGTGCCGTGGATTTCTGAAGGCTGGCAAACGAACGAGTTTTGAAGCGAAAAGCACTAACAAAATCTATCTCAAATTGTCTTTACATTCGATTTTTGTTGTTTTTTTCAGAGTCAACATAAATTACGAGCAGCTTAATCTCTCGTTCTACGCTTGACATTTTCATATGTATGTTTGTATATATATATGTGTATATTTTTATATAGTTTTTGTTTGTTGCATGTTTGAGGTTATGACAACAGCCCCTGACTTGAGGCGGCTTCAACTCAATTCAATTCAATTCGATTCGAGTTGAGTTGAGTCTATGCGATTCGACACGACACGACACCATTAAATGAGGCAAGGTGTTGTTACCAGATCGCTCACTAAGGGTCTCCATTTTTGGAGCTATTTAAGGGGTTTGGGAAAAGCGAGAAAAAAAAAACCCTGAGGAAATGTCAAAAGTTGCAACATTAAGTCAGCTAAAGCAAAGGATTACTAAAAGCCAAAATATAATAATAATAAATAATATTATTATAAATATAATAAGTAAAATATGCAATAAAAATATCTAAGAATTTTATTACATAAAAATATCTTATAGTTTTATTACACATATTTAGATATTTTCTCTTTAAAAAATTTCTTAAGGCAATAAAAATATCCTACATTTTCCCTCTTCATAAAAATTCCTTCTGAGAAATTCTACTGATTTAATATTATTAAAATAAATAAATATGTTAATTATGCTTACTCCCCTTTGTGTTCCAAATACCTCACCAACTTTACTTAATATTCCCCCTCCCGCTTTACACTGAAAAAGATGTAAGCCTGCCTTCACTTACAATATTACTCATACGCACTGTATGCACCTCCTAACGCCCGTTTAAAGGCCACGCCCATCCAGAGACCCCATAAAATCCACAGTGAGCAATGGCAAACGTTGAAAAAAAAGGCTAAAATCCTATTCCGAGGACAGAACAAAATATTAGATTACTCATACGACGCGTTGACCAGGCCAAAAAAACAGCCTGTTCCACATTAATTGCCATAAAAATAGTTCCCCCCTGAAAAGAGGGCGGGGTAAACACACACATTCATATAGAATTTGTGACGGAAATGAGTTAGTGCCATTTGGCATGCCCCCAAGGCGGAGGTAGGGGGATCATCGCAATGCACACACACACACACGCATGCATTGAAAGCGCGTGTATTGAATACCAAAAAAAGAGAGGTGGGAAGGGGAAACTAGACCCCGTTGTTGATGTTTTTGGCCTGCAGCATTGCCGGGTTGCATAATTATCATGCAACATGCGGCAGTCGACAGTGTGGAGTGTCTGAGATTTGTGGCCAAAAACAAAACGTTGTTTAACGCCTGAGAGGGTTTTGCAGAGTTGCCCCCCACCACCCCCCTGAGCCCCTTTTCCAGGAGCTTAGCTAGGCTTAGTCACGCATTTTACGCACAATTTTCACAGCGAGGTGTGAGTAAAGAGTTTTCAGTGGAAGAAAAAAGTTTAGATACATTATTAAATATTTAAAATTACTTAAGGTAACTTTTAAAAAATTTCTAAAAATATTTAGAGACCAAATCAAAATTAACTTTTCTTTAGGAAAACTTCTCAATCCACCCTTTTTGTAAACCAACTATTTTTCCCTGGCTTTTGTGGTCTCTGTGTGCCTGTGGGCCTTTTGCTGCCTGGCAACTAACAACTCGCTGAGCGAAACGTGCGTGGCATGACCATTGCTATCAAAACCTGGCCAAAAACACAAGAGAGCGGTGGTGGTGGTGGGCAGCAGCTGTGTGCTACTGGGAGGCAGCAGTTTGGAGCGGTCTTTGACCGCGGCAAAACAGTAACCGTTAGGTAGCCAGGTAGCCAGAAGGATTACGAGGCCACAACGTTTGCTAGCTTGTGCGAGGTTAGTGCCAGAAAGAAAAAAGAGGCAGCGGGTAAATCAGTTAAAGCTAAACGCCTGCAAGGTTTATTTTTTTTCTTTACCAAAACCAAACTGAGAGCCTCATTCCCCATTCGCCTCGCGTGCCCCGGCCAAGTTGCATTGTTACTACCGTGGCTTGGATTGCCTTGGAGGTGGGTCTCAAGCCTGCTTCGTGCTGCTTATCGCGCCTCCAAATGCTCCGCGCCACATAAATCAATTAGTTGAGGAGGGGTAGCAGATGGGGGGGGGGGAGGGGATTTGGAAGGGCGCCCATTTTGTTTTTTTAAGGCATAATTGAAGGCTTGTTACTAACCGTACAAAGGAAAATTGGGAATTGAGCGGAGCGAATCAAAGCCCAAAAGAGCTTTGGGGTGGGAGAATAATGCTAGAGGAAATGCGGAACCCTTTGGTATGCAACTTCATTTAGGCTACACCCAACGTTTGCAACGGTTTTGGGTGGCCAAGAACGAAGAGTCTTGGAAAATAACTCAGGTAACTTGGCTTGGGTAGGTCTAATTAAGTGGGTTTTGGGTTTTTTTAATTACTAAGAAAATATAGAGTTAAATAGCTCGAGATGTCTTGGTTTAGGTTTTATAATATCTTAAGAAACCTTTGATAACTAAGGTTTGACTTGAAGGATTTTAGAGATTTTTGTTTTAAATTAAAAATAAAAGATTTTAAAGGTAAATTAAAAGAGTTACCTTGGATAAAGTCTTTTCTAAATATATAATAACTAGGTTTTTCCTTAAAGTTCATATTAGTAAAATTATTATTACAAAAAATGTAGACAAAAAAACTTTACAGCTTTGGTTTCCCAAACAATTTCCTTGTTATGTCTAAATACCAAGCCAAAAGTTCAATTAACTCAATCTTAAATGCTCCCTTACAAAAAATACAAAAAAAAAACCTAAAAGAACGTTTCCCTTGGCAGGTAATTAACAAGTCGTGAGCCATTCCCACGCCACACCAAAATCCTGGCCAAGATGGCACGCCCTTTGGCCACATAAATAATTCGCTCTTAATTATTGGCCAAGTCAAGGCGAAAAGCAAAGTTGCCAACATAAAACTGTCAACGGCAAAATGTCAGACTGTTTTTTCTGTCTATTTCTGTTTCTGTTTTTTTTGTGACTTATGACATAAGACAATTACAGCCAAGGTGCAGCAGCAGCTGCCAAACCATCGGCGCATTGAACTCTCTTTCTCTAGTTGTGGCTGGCTACCGTTGATGATGATGTTGCTGCGGCAAACATCTAGTTGCAACTTGGCTGCGACTTGCAACATATGATCCGCTGCTCGGCTTTCCAGCTCGACTCGACTCGACTCGGCTCGGGTTTTTCCCTCGAGCAGAGTGCATTCACCTCCGACTGACTGACTGACGTCAACGTTTTGGCTTGGCAAAGAAAGCACCGAGTCAATGCACTTTGTTGCAACTATCTGCACACCCCACCCCCAACCCCCCGTCTTTCTCCCTATCCCTCTCTTTTGCCATTTCCCTAGCTTGCGGTACTTTCATTGCTCGAACGGCAAAAAGCAAAAATAAAGCACATCAAAAGCAGCAGCAGAAAACTCGTTGCGTTGCAAGTTCGTTGACGTCGCCGTCAGTTGTGTGACTGTGCGAGTGTGTGTGTGAGTGTTGTGTGTGTTCTAGAATGTTGCCACGTCGAGAACTGGGAACAAAGTTTGCAGCTAGATTGCAGCGGAGAAAGAGAAAGCAACAACATGTGCAACATGTTGAAGCAATGGCTAAGCAAAAATTAGAGCCACAAACAAAAGAAAGGTAATGGAAATTATATAACTATATAAATTGTATAGAAGAATTATATTAAAAATACGAAAAATTACATTTCTATATTTTAAATATCATATAATTTTTCTTATTTTAAATAATTTAAATATTGTAGGTTTTTAAAATCCCTGAAAAAGACCTCAAAATGTATGCTATAAGAATTTGCATTAAAGATGCTTTTTCAAAGGATTTCAAGGCTCTTATATCCTAGAAATACTTTAAAATATTCAAAAAACTTTTATTTTAAAACCAATACGATAATATTTTACCTTAAAACTTATTTAAATTAAGTAAATCTCCAATTAGGCAATTTAATAACTTCTAAAAGGATTAAACAAATCATCTTTGCACTGCAAATTTTATTGTAATTTTCCTAAAACTTTTGCCTCAATATTTCATTTTTTTCAATTAGCCCTAAAATAAGATAACCCTTGAACCCTCACAACCCCTACAACACCCCAGCCCCCACACCCACGCTCTAAGCAGCAGTCTAAACAAACAAATATTTTGGCTTCAACAGCAGCAGTAGGTGGAGCATCTCCAGTAGCAGCTGTGGTAAAAGTGAAACAAACTAAGTCGCACCACCACCCCCCCTAACACCCCTTATACCCAGCTCAACCCCCCAATCGAGAAAGGGGTAAGTAACCTCGAATGAAAGCAAAGACTTGAAGCCAGAAAGCAGCACGTGGCACGGAGTGAATGACTTTTAACTGGGTCAGCAAAAGTGGCTGGTGTCCCTCAGCCAGCTACGGGGGTGGTTCAGGTACATGCTCTCCTTCCACCCCATCTATATACTCCGATATATATGTTTGCCCAGCTACTCAACCAAATACACACACAGAGGCACACACATTTTACTATCGCTCGTAAAGCAGAAAAATAACATTGACTCGTAGTAGAGTTTTGCAGCTGCAACTGCTCCACGTTCTCTTTGGCCCGCAGATAAGCCCGAAAAAAAAGGCAACCCGGGGTGGGCGTAGCCTGGCCATTAATTTAATCCGCCTTTTTATTCGGTTTTGCAGTGCTAATTACTCATTCGCTGGAAAATATAAAACGAATTCGATTTGGCCTTGGATGAGCAGCAGCGATTGGAAAAATTCGTTTCTGTGATTTTTAATGGCCATTCTTAGAGTGGGATATAATTCTAGTTGTGCTGGTAAAATTTTTAAATGTTTTCTTTATCTATATACATTTTTAAAAATTTTATTAAATTTGTTTTAATTGTTAAATTTTACATTAAAACATTATTTTAGTTTTCCCTCTTCATGCCCATTCACTCTCAAAAGCTCGCTGCTTTGGGCTAGAGGCATCTAGCATTTTCCGTTGCCTGCTTTCAGGCTTGAAGCGCTCGATCGTAATGAAGGCAGCTGACGCCAGGTGGCGCCAGGCAAATCTCATGTAGAAAAGTATGTAAAATGGGGTTGCGGCGTGTAAAAAGTGGATTTAACATCTATTTTAAATTAAATTTAATTTTAATTAAATTTAATATTAAAAAATAAAATATTTTAAATATACAAATTATTTCTTAATATTTTTAATTTTTTGTCTTAAATCTTATAATGTGTTTTCTATTTAAGTGCTAATTTCGCAACTTCCCCTTCTTGTAAACCTATTTATCGGTTATTACTAACGTTATCTGCTGTGTGCTGTGCCTGTGGCTTGTAACCCAAATAGGCTGAGGTTGTTGACCCAAATTGCAAGGTGCATTGAACTGTTGGCGGGAAATGAAAAGCGGAGTACGAAACGTCACCAGCGATGCGTAAGTGAAAGAGAGCAAAACAAAAGTGGGCAAAAAATGTGTGGATTTGAGTATTATATTATTATTTTCTTTTACAAAACATTAATAGCAATATTTTCTTTATATAACGATGCATTTTTAATAGATTTTAAGTAAAACCAAAAGCTAGAAAGGTTTCAAGGTTTCATTTTTAAATTATTTTTTTATATATTGGCAAAATGCCTATAATATTTGCCATGTTTTTAAACATTTTTCGATGACTACTAATAATTAAATATTATAATTTATCATCATTTTTCCTGGCTATATTTTCAAATTGGAGCTGCATTTTCCAGACTTTTCCTTGGAGATACAGAAAATTCCCATTTGAATTTCGAACAACCTAAATACAACCTCCCCCTCTTACTGATTCTCTGTTTCTGTTTCTCACCCCCCTCTGCCACACCTCATGTTCACTAACTCACTCACACACATGCGCGCACACACCAACACGCCTAGACAATTTCATGCAACGCTGCGTCGCTGGCGGCGTCTCTGCTGGCGTCGACAGCGACTGCAGTCAGTCGTTCAAGTGCATTTCAGAGCATTAACCTTTCTGTCTTCGTGTGTGTGTGTGTGTGTGTGTGTCCTAGCACAACATTTCTGAGGCGCTCTCTCTCTCTCTGTTTCTACTCCTCTCCCTGCAGCTCTCTCTGGTTTTCCTTGGGTTTTCCTTTTGGTTTTCCAATTTGAAGTGCAGGCAAGTGGAAAACCGCGAAAGCAAAATCAGTATTAAGGTCTTGTGGTAAAATCTTGGGGAATAATGGAAATAAAGATGAACTAATATCACCATTACCAATATAATTTTCCCTTTTTTTTTATTTAAACAAAACTTAAAATGTATCTGTAAGAATACTAAAAAATTACAAAAATTAAAGATATATGTATATTGTGATTTTTGATAAGTAAAATTTTGGTACTGTAAGTAGTTATTACCTATAAAACCATTTCCATTACAAGCTGAAGAATCAAGATTAGGAAATATACCTTATTAAACCTAGCACAAAATTATTTCGTAATATTTACTCGCTCTTCGCCCTCCCATTTATCGTTGCTTTCTTTTCCCTCTAAGATTATCAAGTGCATTTCGTTTGTTTGTGCCCACATATAACATCATTATCATTATCTTGCCCTGCATTCTGAAGTTGATGCAGGTTAGGGTCTATTCCCAGAGAGAGGGAGCAAGACACATAGCTGAAGACAGAGAGGGAGGTGTAGGAGGCAAATAAAGATTTGGGAATTATAGACAAATATTAGCTTGGCTTATTATTTGTTTGTTTGCTGTGTGTAGATGAAGCAATGTATTTAACCATTTCCGATGATAGGAAACGTTCTAGATTCTGTATCTTCCCCTATATCCACCCCTCACCTACAACTAAAATGCAATAAAAAAAACGAAAGAAGGAAAAATCCCCCAGAGTGCTCTGGAGAGCGAACTAAGCGAGGGAGTGAGCGAATAAAATCATGCTCTCCAACGATTATGCTCTCTTTTGCACTCTCTCTCTTTTGCCCTCTATCCACTGCCTTTCTTGTGGCCTATGCTGCGTACGCTGCTTCTGTTTTCTGCTTTGACATTGAACGAGTTCATTCACATTTGCTGCACGCACACAGCTGCAGCAAGCGAGCACACAGATACACTGGCACGAAAAACTACACGAAGCATAAACAACAACCGAAGCCGGGGCGAAATGGAAAGAGAGGGAGGCAAAAAAAAAAGAAACACAGTAAAAATGGAAAAAAGAAAACACTGAAAAAGAACAACCGAATTTATTCATGCGCCTGTGTGCGTTTTAATAAATAAATAAATATGCTAAATAATGTGAAAAGAATAACAAACGCGTTAGATAATAGTCCCGTCCCGAAAGCAACAGAAAAAGGAACCAGAGAAAGCACTGGAACATCACAAAAAGAGATCCCCCGGAATTTTATTGAAAATTAACATCTATTTGACTATTGCTTTGCGTCTCTGCTTTGACTGCTCCTTCTCGTTCTTTTACCTTTTAGAATAAAAAAAAAAAACCAAAAACAAACTAATATCACCTGCCTACCAACAATTTTTGTTAGTTACGAAATCGGGAATTGGGTCATTAAGGCAACATCGAATGTGTGAGTAACGATAATTAGTTGTTGGGTTAAGGATACCGGAAAGAAGATGGAATATCTTCATAGACGGGAGTGAGTCATGCGGGAAATTGCTAACATTTTGGGGTCTTCAAAAAAGAGAAAAGAGGCGATAATTATTAGGAAATTAATTATTATAAATATATTATATATTTTTAGTATTATAAAACATTTCCTATTTAACCCAAAAAGCCTTAAATTACAAACCTCAAAAAGTTCTCTAAATATTCGAAACGCTTCTCGGCTCAAAAACCTTTTCCGCCATAATTAATCAACCTGAAGAACCCTTAAGCGGCTCTCAAAAGCCATAAAACACGACCAAGAACAATAAACAAGTTCCAAATAGAGTTTCTCAGTTGCCAAGTGTCGAAATGAGTCAGTTGTTGTTCTTGGCCAACAGCGAATGAAGTCATTCGTCAGCTCCAACAAACGCAGAAAATACAAAATAAAATAAATCGAAAAGATAAACGCCAAGAATCTGTCTCTGAAAATAGAGGTCAATAGACAAGACGAAGGTCCGTCGGACAGATCAGGTAGGTAGGTAGGCAGGCAGGCAGGCAGACCACAAATGGCTGGGGCGGAAATATCAGCCGAAAACGAGCCACCGCTCCACGCGGCGTATGAGCAATATGAGATATAATAGTGCGTGAGCTGCGAGACGGGTTTCCAGTGTGTGGAATATATAACCTTGAACTTCAAAAAAGCGCGAGGAAACGGGGCACACACAAAAATTTGTAGGCCTACCTATTCAGTTAAACATATATTTACATTCACATAATAAACATATAAATTAACGCACAACAAAAGACGTTCCACGAAACTTGAAAACTGGTCCAAAGTCAATGAACTTCTGCTTCTTCCTTTAAAGATCGATTCAAAGCCCCTTTTTTTTGGGCACACAGTGGTTGATTTTAAGGAGTTTTGGAATCAAGGTTTTAAGTTTTTAAAAGGCCAAGATTTAAGGTTTAAAATAAGAGTTTTTAATCTCTTTAAGGCCAAGTTTAAAGGCTTTAAATCGAAGTTTTAAATCTTTAACAGGAGCTAAGAAGTAAGGAATTTCAAATTTATACAAGGTAATATTTATTAAAAATATCTTAAAAAACTAAAAATAAATTATTTAAAATTCTTTCTAGACTATAATTTTTCTGATATATATTTTAAATATGTGTCTTTATATTCCAATTCCCTTGCACTCACTGTGCCTATAATTTCGCAACGTTTGAAATTTCAGAAGCGCAGACAGATTGAATCCAAAAACAAATACCAGGATCGCCGAGGGCCAGACAGCATAAGAGGGAGAACGAGAACGAACGAACCTGGGACCTGGCTGTTAACCCAATTCAAGGACGTCATTGAGACATTAAACCCGACTCGCACTGCTCGAGAACCCCGAGAGTTCCGAGTTTCGAGTTCCGAGGAGTGCAAATATAAGGGAATAGGGCAAACTACTTTGCCAAGGTTGTGCAGAGTGAGTTCCTGGCGGGGATGGCAGCGTGACACGATCACCACAAGCTTAAAGGGGAATATTCAGAATCACTGATCACTGGACTCTGTCCAGGCGAATGAACTGGCCGGCATTTTCAATGTCACAGACGACAAAGGGCGATGGCAATGGAGACTTGAAAAGCAGCAGGAGACCAAGAAATGCACAGAACAAAATCTAGAAAATTAAATTTTAAAATTCGTGTTTTGAAAATAAATTATATTTTTTAATAAAATGAATAAACCAATTTCCCAAATATTTATTTTAAATATTTTTAGCAATATTTTGAAATACTTTATCCTTCAAACTTCAGTGCAAAATCAAAAGAATCATCTACACAAAACGTATTGAAAGTTTCGTTCTGGCTTGGTGGTGGCTTTATTTTATTTGTATTTCATTTTTATTTGTATTTTTTTGTTGTTGTACATTTTGATTTATTTTATTGCGACGCAATTTAATGCAAGGACAATTCGCCAGACGACGTCGCAGGTTTTGTGTGAAGGGCAAGGGCATATGAGAGCCTGTTGCTGGCGGGAGAGAGGGAAATCAACCCCGCCGAAACTGAACCCCTGTTCAAGTAATTCCCGATCCCTTTTATTTATTCCCTTTTTTTTTTTTGCCCGGCCAAAGGAGGTCAAATGAGTTCAATGTCAGACCCAAAGTCGGTGGTTGTACATCAAGTTGCACGTGGCAAGCACACTTTTGCCTTGCCACCCCCGCCAGCGAAATAGTTTACCCCTCAAAAGGATATAGACAGTATATGCAGGACTTACCTTGCAACCCTCGCAGGAATGCACGCCGTAATGGAAACCGGAGGCCTTGTCTCCGCAGACGCGACACAGCACCGTAGTGCCATCGAATTCTGGAAGAAAAGATGGGAAATTCAAGATTAGCTAAGCTGGAAAAATATGTGAAAAAATGAGAAAGTAATTGGAGAATATTTGAGGATTTTTGGAAATAAAACTATAGAAAATAATGTACTAAATATGAAAATATGGTACTAATGTTATTAAATATATTAAAAAGAAATTTAAAAAAAAATTTATTTGAGTACTAATTATGGTTATTTAAGGATTGAAGAATTAATCGCAAACCTTAAACAACTTTCATTAACACTTTTATTTAATCCAAACCATAATCAATCGAAAGAAAGTCGCAAACACACACACACAGAGAGACATACAAAATACGTAATACTTTCTTCATTTTAAAAAACACTGCGCAATGGCATTGCCAAAGACGAAGAAAGCAGCAAAACGAAATGGTCGAGACAACAAAAACTTGTTGCTGAACTTGAGCTCGTTCTTGGCCAAAGAAATGTTACGTAACTTTCACCGGCACGGCAGGTAGACAAATAAGAAAAAAAAAATAAAGTTGCCAAACCAGAAGAAAGTAAACAAGAGAGCAGCCAAGAATACGAGAGCAACAAAGAGCCAGAGAGAAAGACTTTCTTTTTTAATGGAAGAAAAAAACAAGTTCTGAATGCTGGGTGAAAGACTTTCTTTCTTTCTTAAACTTGTTTTGTTTTGGTTCTTTCTTTACGTTGAGGAAGCTCCAAGGAAAAGCTTTCTCTCAGTGGTAAAGGGTACTCCTTCTCACTCTTTCTCTTGCTCTTTAACTCTGCATCTTTCTTTGCTCTCCCACTTTCGGCCTCTTACTCTCCCCCTCAATTTGCACCTTTCTTTTCCCTCCCACTTTCTGCACCTCTCTCTTCTCAACCTCTCTTCGCATCTTTCTCTCTTCTCCCTCTCTCTGCACTTCCTCTTTTTGTCTAACAATCACAGACACGCCACGCTTTGTAAACAATTGTAAATGGCAAACAATGTTCATGATCTTCACGCTGCCACGGCCAACATCATTATGGCGGTGATCATGATCAACTTGTATCTGTATCTTTTTTGCTATTTCTGTGCCAGTCACACAAACACACACATGGACAGCATCTATATCTATCTCTCTCGCAAACTGCAGCGCCGACAAGTTCACTGACATTTTGCACTGCAGATCGTTGCACTTTTGCATTGGACAACAACACCAGAGAAGGGGAGGAGGAGGGGGAGAGGGGTAACTGGCACTGATCTCTGGGCACGCCACTGACTGAATTCAAGTTTCCACACTGAAGATCCCAGCCAGCAGATACATAAATGATCAACTGAGAGTGCAGATCAGTGATCTACTTTTAAAGCGGTTTTGCCAATTAAATGAGCTGCAAATGAGGATGGTTTTTAGGGTCGAATCTGTGAGATACTTCAGTCTAAACAACTTCAAGATCAGTGATCTTTAAATATTTAAGAAAGTATCTTTAAAATACCTAAAGTATTTTTAGCTTACAGAATATTAAATATAAACAATTCATATAGTTAAAAAACTATCTATCGATCAGAACAATCTCTTGATCATTTCATACTGCCGCCGAATAATTAATCATTCACTTGTATCTGACAGATGCACAACTAGGAAGCAAAAAATATCACAATAATACGGAAAAAAGATAAAGATACAAAACTATCTGCTACAGAACAGAACTATCTGTAGTAGCCGTAATTGAAGTTCTTATCGAAAAAAAAAGAAAACAATCCCACAGGCATGTTTATGTGAACTTGGAAAAAAAAGAAAGACAACAGTATTTCCCAAGCTGTGTCTTTATTTAATAAAAAAATAAGTTTGTTGTTGTTCTGGTTTCTTTATTTGTTTTCGGGGAATTTCGTGGCACACATTTAAAAATATTTCAATGGAGGGGGCGGTGTTTGAGAGCAAATGCCACACATTCTATATGTAGGTATCTCGCTCGGGCTGGGTGACTGGTTCTCTCTTTCATTCCTAATTCGGAAAGCGATTCGGAATCGCTTTGGCTTACGTCATTGCCATTGTGATTTATATAAAAATATCATTTTATTTTGGCAAGAACTTTGCTTTTGTAATGGATTCGCTCACGGGTGTTACCAAATTCTATAAACAAAAGCAAGCCAGGCAAGGTCAGTGCAGAGGCCCTCCCTACCTCCCGCCTCCCTACCTCCCGCCATCTCTTTCTCTTCCTCTGTGGCTATCTCTATCTATCTAGCCATCGCCTTGGGAACTTTGAGTGAGTTGTTGGCATTCGCTAATCGGCGACACGTGTAATAGCCGCCTGATAAATGAAATTCTATTTTTTTCTCTAGGCTTTTTTGTGTAATAATAAAATATACGACGAGTTGCTGATAGTTCCCTATATGATAAAGTTGGTTTGTTTTTTTGCGATCTATCTCGAAATTCACCTAAGGTCGAGCTGGAACTTGAGCGCTATTGTTTAGGGGATTAAGTTAGTTGGACGACTGTGAATCAGAGTGATTGAAAATTAAGTACTTGAAAGTAAAGGGTTTTTCGATTTTGAGCTGCGACTATCAAGGGAAATTTTATTTTAGATTCTACACATGTCTTTAAAGGTTTTTTTAAGTAGATAGTAGATAGTATAACTATAATTTATATTGTTTGATTATTTTATAATATTTATTAGAGATCGCTTGGTTGTATCTAACTTGTATCTAAAGGTGCACATTTAAGGACTTTTTATGTGTATATTTTATTTTTGTAATCCTAAATGTAATAAGTAAACACAAAGCCTCAAGTTTAACCTTATCAAATATTATTTTCCAATTATTTTTCCTTAAACTAATAATATTCAAATAATATTTTCCCCATGAAATACTTTAGCTAACAAAATAATCTTTCCCTGCCAAAAATCTATGGGAATTATCTAATACGCACTCTGCACACACATACTGCTGAACGTAGGCGACCTTGAAAGTTTCATTCACTTCACATGAACACAGACAGTGGGCTTAAAGGCAGAGGGTGCGGGGGCTTTTTTGGGGGGTGTCTGCGAAGAGGTGGAAACGGGCACTATCAGAAATACTAGAAATAAACCAAACAAATGGCAGTCACACACACCCGCAAAAAGCACACACACACAGACACACACACACACTTGGCTAAATTTTGGCTACTCAAAAAATTTGTTGATATAAAAAAATGAGAGAAAAAGAGCGTCAGAGAGGATCGCCATATTGGCAATGTTCTGTGTGAGTAAAATAAAAAAAAAATACAACAAAAAAATATATACGAAAAAAAACTACAAAATTAAAATTTGACATTGAAATTTTTGCTGCTCTCTCGCTCTCACAGTTCAATAAAAAAAATTTTGCGCGTGCGAGAGAGGGAGAACGAACTTCAATGCGGAAATGTTCAGACAGGTTTTTATTTTATTATTTCTTCGGTTCGCTTAATTTCTGCTGCCATATTTTTTTATTTAGCGCCAGTTCAATGTATCGCTTAATCAAGTCAAGAATACAAAATGTTATACAAAAAAAAAAATACACTCGTCAAGTTCAAGAAACGCAACTGAGGTCAGCCGAAAAAGTCGCGACTCGTATATAGTACCTTGTAAAGTGGGCGTGTGTTTTCTGGGTTCATTGAATCAACAGCTGCTGCTGCCTCCTAAAATTTAGCTTGTCAACTCTCGATTATGCAATGAATTTAAATTAATATTAAACAGAATTTTTTAGAATTTTTTTTCTCGTGCAGCGAGTGCAATGATCTTGGAATTCATTTCGCTTTTTGCGGGCCTTGCCCTTTCGGGGTAGATCATCAATTTATGAAACCCTCTCGAGAGGTTATTGATCGAGGCGTGGGAATGTTTAATTTTTGGCCCAAAAGGAAGCCTGGGTCATTGCCATAACCTTTTAAAATATTTAAAAATTAAGATCATCACAAAAATATAAAGTTCTGATGAAGGAAAAGTAAGTAAATCTTGAAAAGTTATTAAAGATACTAAAATATCTAAGAGTTGGCAAGATATTTCTAAAACCTTAATTGAGTGATATTTTCCCTTAAACCAATTAGCCAAAAAGTAAAAGTCCAGCCAAGTTCATAAAGTTCAAACAAAACTTTTGCCTATAAATAAATTGCAATGAAAAATACACACAAACACAACACAAGTTTTTTTTTTTACTTTCGATTCGTCGCTGGTTTTCACTTTCTTCTGGTCTTTGGCCGCCTAATAAATTTCTAAAATGCACAAATAATTGTGCCAATAAAAATAAAAATAAACACGTTCGGACACACAAAGCTCAAATGAAATGAAAATAAAATAAAATCGAATGGAGTTTAACTTTCGAAGCAAGCAAAAGTTCAAGTTGCCGCCTACGAAAAATCGAAAAATGCAAAGAAAGAAAATACAAAATACAACAACAAAGAAAATAGTAAATACAAAACAAAAAAAAGACAAATAAATTGCGGAGAGCAGAAACTTTTCTTTTGGACAATTGTAGCGTTGCAGCTTGACTTTCACCGACATTTCCAACGGGAGGAGTCATTAACCCGCCGCTATGTAAAAATGTCAAAAGAGGCTTAGACCCGGTTTTTTAGATTTATTTATTTACTTTTATTTGTATTTTTATTTATATTTATTTAGTATTTTTTGTTTGTTTTTTGTTGCTGCCCGTAAATTGGCCGCGCATGCTCAGTTGCCTTGGTGAAAAGTGAATTTTGGCCTGCAGTTGGCTTTTCACTTTCGTTTGGCGGCAATTGAAATGCGAAACTTGGCAAACGGATGCAACCGGCCAAGAAATGCATTTGCGAATTCAAAAAGAAATCCAGCGGCTCCACTGGGGTAGCAATGAACTTGGAAACAGACTTTGTCATCGCCCGGTTTTTCACTTAGTGAAATGCAATGCCAACACGCATAAATAAATATCGAAGACATACACAAACTTTTGCTAAGTAAAGCAAATAAAAATGGCGAGTGGGTGAGAAATGGCCGGGGAATTGGAAATTGGAGACATAATCGAGACACACATATAAATATTATTTTGGTTTTCACTTTCGATTCGAAGGCAGCACGAGGCGGAGAGTGAGTGTCAAATGCAATGGCTGGAAAAGATACTTCGGCTTAAGCTGTGCATATGTGCATATGGAGATGGAAATGGAGATTTAATGGAGGGGTTTTCCCGAGTAAGAAATGGGGTTTAGATGATGGAGTTATAGAGACATTTGTTATGGGTTTCAATAAAGCAAAATATATTATTTAAAATATTTATTAACCTCAGAGATATTTTAAAGAAATTTAAAGCTTTGTTATAGGATTTTATTAAGTAAAGCTCTCCATTTAAAGATACTTTGTTATATTTCATAGTTCATCCATTAACCTAGGTTGTAAAGTTCAAAATTCATTCATTAGGCTCATCTCGCTTGACAACTATCCAAGTTCTTTCAACATAAACACATTCAACCCGTGTATCCCCAATTCCGGGGCCCCCATTATCATACAAACACCTTGGGAATACAGCCCCCCAGCCCGTTGGCAACCGCAGGCAAAACCATTTTTGAACCCAAAACGACACTTTCCGTTGTGCCAAGGTTTCCTACGACGGGTTTCATTGGAATCCACAGAGATTAGCCCCCCTCAATGTGATGAAAAGGAAAACGCAGACAACCAGTTCCCCTTTTATAGGAAGAACTACCTTGACTCATCGCTTGAACTGCAATTGCCCCGATACGATCTTGAACCGGTTGTTACTCATAAAGTGCATTAACTTCCTTTAGTCATAAAACAAAAGCCTGACATTGGTACAGTTATATTTTCGGTTAAACAAAAAAAAAAAACCGAAATGTGTGCGAGCGGTTGCTCCAAGTTAATTGAACTCACTTGAACTCAAACAGAAAATGATTTCGGATGCGGAACGACCTTGATGACTGGAGCTGAGTGACTGACTAAACGGCGATCAACGCACTGATAATGATAATGGCGTTGATAATGATGGTCACACGATTGCCATGCCAGTGACATCACAGTCACATTTTCGCAGGCGCCACTAAAACATCACCTCGCAAATTTCCGCCTTGCCCTGGCCAATTGGTCCTAATGCTAATTGGGCGGGGGAAGGTCAAAATCAAATCAGATCGCCTATATATATTCATATTGGCAATACAAATATATATATATATATCGATGCTTTATGGCAAACATTGGCTTGCCAAGGCTTCTATACATTTTTTCTAAAACGGAAGCAAATCTTGAGATTGCTTTAGTTTTGATTTTATGAGATCGAAACGGATTTCTGATTGGAAGGTATTGCCTTATTGGTGAAAATAGTGGCAAATTCTTGGATTTAATATTTTTATTTTAGCTTTTATATTTAAAATATAAAATATACCATTATAAAATATGTGTAACTGATTTTTTATCAAATTTAAAAGATCTATGATATTTTTATATTTTTCATAGATTTCTGAAGACCTAAAAAACTTTTCTTCAGCTCTTTGTATCTCACAGAACATTTTTATCTCTCAATTTTTATCATCAGCTAACTTTATACACTATAATATATAAAAATCTCAAGTTTCAGACTTTTAGGACTTTGCAGTGAGGTCCTAGATTTTTCTGGAAATCCCTAACTATCCCATATCTATATACTATATCATCCTGTATTTTCCCAATTCCTCACTCACCTATATTGAGCTCTGGTTCTCCCTTCACCGAACTGGCCACAGTTGTATCCATTACTGGGTAAGACTTTATGTAATCCGGGGTTTGGGGTCTCGAGTCCGCGGGCACCACCACAATGCCACCGTTGGGGTGGTGGAGGTTGGCTTGGGGATAACCATGGGGATACATGGCATGCGGATGGGGCTGGTGCTGATGAAGGTGATGCTGCAGCTGCTGCTGCTGCTGCTGCTGTGGATGGTGGGGCAGGGACTCAAAGTGCTGTGGTTGCTGCTGCTGCTGCACCACCACACTAGAGGGGCCTTCAGTGGTGCTAACGGCACTCGACTTGCTCACAAAGATCACACTGCTGTGCGGCAGCTTCGACGAGGACGAACTCGAATTGGAGGAACACGAGGCCATGGTCACACCTGTGGGCGGCACAGTATCCAGATCTGTGACAGGTGCTACCAGGCTCCTGAATTCCGTGGGTCCGTAGCTCTGGAGCTTGCTGTTGTGCTGATAATAAGCCGAAACGCTGGTGTTGGGGGGCAGTTTTAAAGCATTTTCCAGGTGCGAACGCCCAGCGGTCACGGCTAAAATGGGCGATGGGGCCGGCGCTGTGGTGCTGGGCTGTTCGGGGGGCGGTGGTGGCGGAGGGTGTGCTTGTGGGTGGTTTGGCGCTATAATACTGGCGCCCACTGTACTGCAGATCACAGAGGTCTTGGCGCTGTCCGAACTGTCCGCGGACATGAGCATTTTGCTTTGCGGGCTTATATTTTCGGCACTTTCAAGGTTAAATTTCAACGCGAAATCTATATACTTTTTTTGGGTTTATAACTCTCAGCCTTACACTGGCATTGTTTGGGTTATCCTAGGAAATGACTCTGCACTCTATTTAGTTTGCATGGTTTTTTTTACGCACTTTATGGGAAATTTGCATTAGGAAACCGAAGCTCTGGTAGTTAAATGGGGGAAGTATTTCACTTATTGGGATATATCTATATCCTGCACATTACACTGCTAAAAACACACGCCACGATGTGGAACGAAACGGATCGTAAGCTTAGCGGGCAGAGTGAAAAAACCGACTGAAAGGAAAATCACACTGGCGTTGGATCTTGTTCAGTTTTTCGGCCAGCCGACCTCGAGTGAGCGTCGACGTCGACGTCGGCAGCGCGCTCTCGCCATTGCTCTCGCGCTCTCAGGAAAGCAAAACATGTGCTGGCACTTATCGTGGGGGTGCGAGCAAGAGCCAGCAACAGCTGTGAGAGCGAAACACATGTCGGCTAAGCCAGCAGGAGAGAGATCCAGAGAGCAAGAGTCAGAGAGAGAGAGCCAAAGAGAGTGGGAGAGCGGAGTTCAATAAAACTTCAGCGGAGTGAAAATTTATAAAATTACATGCAATTAAAAATTATATCACTCTCAGCAGTAAAAATAATAATAATATAATTTTAAAGTTCGGATAGGATCGTTGACTTGCAGTCGTTGACACTGAGCGGAAAAGATGTACAATGTAAATCAAATATTTACACGGCCAGAAGGCAATAAACTATACGGAGACTTCGCCTAGGTCAATGCCGAGTATCTGTGGGATACTGTATTTCCTGGATCGCAGCGCCACGTGTGGGTTAAAGTGAGGCAGCAGCAACACCCGAACCCCCTGCCTGGTTTAACCCCCTCTCTCTGGCCAATGCCGCCCCCACATTTGACCCATTCAAGGCTAGACATTCGCCTTCTCGCTCTGCCTTTTTCCAAAAATAATCTTTGACTGAGTTTTCCTTGTTTCCATTTTATTTTTCCCCCTCAACTTTTTCGGCGCACACACTCTCACACACATTTTCCTTGGGCAGCAGCGGGGAGGGTTTTGTTTTTCTTTTTGGACCACGACATGTTTTCCTCCAAACAAAAACACAAAGATTTTTCCATTTTCTGCGTCTTTATGGGGGCATCTTTGCGGGAAATGTGGAAAATGTTCTGTTTTCGGATCTGGGCTAAATTAGCTGTTAATACCCATGTTTATTGAACAGAATTGACAATGTCTTTAGCGCTGTTTTATTTTTTTTAGGGGGAAGAATTGCTCTGTGAGGGATCGTTGGTTAATGAACTTAGGGAATAAGTCTTTAAAAACATGTAAATTTGGTTTTCAAAAAGTATTTGAAAATATTTAGATGTTTAGTTTATATTTAAGAAAGTATCCTTTGAGTATTATACATCTAGATACATGTTTTGCATTTAAAGATACAATATCTTTAAACTTATATCTTTAATTCTATTCCTGATAAAAATATTTGAATTATATAATTTTTTAATAATATATATTTTAAAAAAATATATCTTTTAGTCAGTCAAGCATATTTTCTTCAATTATCCTCCCATCAAAGATAGAGATACATATATGTATATCTCCAGTTACCTTATGCCCACTGATCTTCGATCACTTTCACATCGGTTTGCTGACGTCGATCGACCACCGGACCCCTTAATCAGTAACTCGAACGGCATAATATGAATAAAAAACACATTTTCCTTCAGACGGCCAGACCCAAACAAAAATAAACATTGAACTTCCTTATTAATGCAATTTCAATAATGACAACAGTCCCAAGGCAGCTCCAAAGAGTCAAGTCCCCCGCCGGATCCCAGCCGAGAGAGTTTCGAGTCTGGAGAGATACATTAACGAGCAGACAAAACGAAAGTGGAACCGAATCTTCAAGGAGGAGGAGAAGGAGGAGTAGGAGGAGATTCCATCCCGGAGTTCAAGTGGGGGTCAAGTTCAATGAGCATGGTGAACTCTTCAAAAATTTTATTATTATATATCGGTTTTTTGGGAGATGATTTTCTTTTTTTTTTTAGTTCCCTTCCTTCAAGAGGTTATAAATAGGGTCTGAAAATGTTTGATAAGCGGGAGGAGTTCCTTTCAAATTTTAGTAGTGGTAGTTTTGAAGATATAAGTCTGAATTTTGGTACTCGACTTTCTTTTTAACAAAGCTAATAAATACTGTAAAAACTCTGGTATCTTCTGCTTGTTCTTTAAGATTCTTAGTACTATTTAGTTAGGCTTTTATTAATATCAAATAAAATCTTGTAAATTACTTAGCTGAAAACCCCCACTGTTCAAGCCTATCCTTCTGTTATTTTTTAACTTTATTTTTTATTTGGCAATCACCAAAGAGTTTCGCCATGTCATGATCTTGCTCGAGATCGTGGGGCGAGTGAACTCCTTGGAAATGTCATTGGCTTTCTCCCCCATCTCAGGGGCCTCTCGCTCGTTTTTATGTTGCGAAAAATTTCAATTCGTTTATCAGCATGTATGGTAAGCATGGCGGTTACTTAGTCACTTAGTCACGACGACAGATGGATCAAAGTGCTCCCGATAAAGAAGTGGTGTCCCTGACGCAGTCGCCTTCAACTGCGGCGTACAATTGACCGATAAATTGAGAATGAGGGCCGGCACTGGCACGCACATGGCACAAGAGAAATGGTTTATTATTATTATATTATGTGTTTTTTAATACCCTATTAGATGGTGGTATAATAAAAACAGATAAAACAGTAATTATATAATTTTAATAAACATTTTCTTCTAACATTATATCACTTTTTACTGTATCCCAAAGCCTGAAAAAGTATTTCAACAATCTAAAGTGATTTATTCTTCAATTAAATAACTGATTTTCTCCAAGAGTAACTAAACTTCGTCTTGGCTTTTTAATTTGTATTATAATCATTGACAATTGTTAATCGGTTGACAAGCAGTTGAAGGCTTCCGTGCTACTCTTTATTCACTCTCTCGGCGCTGACATACTCTCCTGATCAAGTTGAACGACTCTTTTATAAGTTTTTCCTTGTGGCTGGTATTTAATTTGCCAAAAAAAAATTGAGTGAATACTCGTACGACAGCAAAAACTTCCTCGATAAGTTGTTAACAATTTGGGCAAGTAGTTTTTAGAACTCCGAAACCAGTTTTGGATTGCGTAACTCCCCGTACCCCCGTACCCAGCGACTGTCTATCGCTCTCTAGCCCATCTAGTATCTGTGAGTTTGAGTATCTGTATCTGTATCTGTATCTGTATCTATATAATTAACGCACAATGAGAAGGTGCGTGAGTTCGTCCGCGTTCATGAACTCGGTCAATTTGAAGGCCAACCATTTTGCGGCTTACGCATTGAAAATGTGTGTATTCCGTCTGAGTTGTTGTTTTTTTTTTTCTTTATTCGTTTTAGCTGTGCCGCGCTTTTTTTCGGGTATTTTTTTTTTATTCGAATTTTCGTACTCGAGTAATTTAATTTTTTTGCGTGCCTTCTTTTTTTTTGTGTGTCGGCATTGTTGTTCTGCTAGGATTGTGTCGTTGATTACGCATAATTTTCGGGCCTGTTCATGATGTCATGGGCAAAAGGGGGGGTGAACGGGGCAAGAACGTTTCCTGAAGGTTATCCTTACCTTACTTTTGGGGTAAGGAAAGGGTTTTGCAATTAAATTGTAGTAAATATATAAAGATATTCACTTAGAAGGGATATGAAATCACACAAAAAATAAAGATAAGTAGTTATGAATTTAAATAAATCAATAATGTTAAAAAACATAAAATTTCATAAATAATAGCAACATTAATTTCATGAAAAATCAATTTAAAACTAGTTAAAAATAAGAATTTATAAATATTTCAATTTATTTTTCAAATATTACTCTTAACAAAGATCTTAAGTTTAAGAAATTATTGAAAAAAAAAACCCGGAGCAAATCTGAATTTTTGTAATAAAAAAATATTTGCTAACATTATATTTATTTATATTTATGTATATATCTTTTAATATTTAATAATTATAAAAATAATCAAAGGAATCACTTTAAAATTATCGCAATATTTTATAATATTTTTTCCCTAGGCTCTTCACTGTTATAAAATACCATTTGAGCAATAAAACATCTAATCGCACTGAGACTGACATAATATTTCACTGTTTGTTCACTTTCCTAGGCACTTTTCCCTCACTAAGCCCCCGCTGTAAGTCCCTTCGAGAGGAACCCCACCCACGTGTGAAATAGATAAAGGCTCTTTCTCGGATAGGTCGTAATAGTTTCGGACCATAATATGCCATAATAATGACAACTAATCGGGGTACAGTGGGCACGGGCGGGGTGTACAGTGGAACAACATGCGCCTTATCGACGTAACCAGCCCAGCAAACTTAAATAATAATAATAACACACAGTGACAGTGAGTCTGCTGTTATCGTTGGCGGTGGTTGTTGGGTTCGTTTGTGTTTGTTATCAGCGACGAAACCAAAATGAAGGTCAGCAGCACAAATTCCTCGGGCCGCAGGCCTTCTCTTATCTCTGTTCCTCAATAAGTGTGTCTCTCTCGCACGGTATATAGCCATCTCTTACTGTGGGCTTTGTTCCCCCGCGTCATATTATTTTTACTTTTATGAGTTGGAGTTCTATGATTTTTCTGATAGAGATACATTAATAGACACATTCATAGATACATTTTCATTCTAAAAATTATTTTAATATTTTTTTTAACTGCTTTAAAATATTTGAAAAATATTAAAAACAAAATTATAAGCATTATTACATTTTACACATCAAAAGCTTTTTTTAAATAAATTTTTTAAGCATCTTCCACTAAATAAATATAAAAAAATCTCTGAATTAAATATTTAGAAGGGTATACAATCCTCTTTAGTTTCCTAATATTTTCCCCACTTTTCGTTTCACAAAAATAGCTAATAGAACAAGCCACAGCTAGTGGGTGGTGGGTGTTGGGTGGATGGGGGGTGAACAGGTGTGCTTATCAGCAGTTGATTTCTATTTATTCCGGACTCGCTGTATTTTTGTAGTTTTCGCAAAAGGTGAAGATTCGATAAGGGATTTTCAAGGTCCCCGACAGCTGATAGTTCGGGTACAGTTACATAATCTATGCAAAGCTTTCCCGGCCCACGCTTTTTATTAGCCAAGGTCGCCGTCGTGGTTGGAATTTTCGCCAATGCGTGTGCGCTTGCTTGCTGTTTTTTTTTTTCTTTTTTTTATTGCCAGTTGGGAACTGCTAAATTCTAAATCAAACAACAACCATCTCTTGACCATGGCCCGGAATGAGTCTATTGAACTGCTTTCCTCCAATTTTCAGGCACTTCCTTCTCTTGTGTTTGCTTGAACCCAACGCGATAGTTATAAAGTTTTGTTTGCGGCATAAACAATTAGTGCCAAAAAAATAATAAAACTAAAAATATCAAAGAAACGAAAAGTGTTTGGTTATGCAAAATATTCCAAAACTACAAATGCAGAGGCTAAGCAGAAGGTCTTGAGGTCAAGTTGGAGGAGATATTGAACTGGAGAATATGATTTTAAGGGGATTTATAAATTAAGTATTTATTTTACTATAATATA
>JAEIIJ010001019.1:0-80176 GCA_018904815.1 Drosophila ogumai
TAACTCGTCTTAAAGTTATTAATTAATGCCACATAAAGTGGTCGCTCGCCCCATAGTGCACTGCCCCCGGTCCCCTCTGCTTCTCCAGCCGAGTCTTTGGGTTTCTTCAGCTTCTTTCGGAGTTTGTGCAACTTTTTGGTTTGTTGATTTTCATTCACCAAAAACTGGTTCGACGTTTAAGTTCTTCACTTGGCTTAGACAGGGGGTTTTCAAGGAAGTTCTTGCTCTTCGCATCTACCTGTCTCCCTCGCTTCCTCTCTCCCTCTCTCTGTACCAATAGCCCCTCTCTTTCTCCGTTGGGTCTCCAGGAATGTGTGAAGTCATCGAGCAGGGGGCAGCAGAGATTTGAATGTCAGAGCCCGTCGTCTTACACTTTTAAAGACTTGGGCGGCACTTGCAGTACCCGGCCTTAAATTCCAAGCCCACATAGATACTCTCGCACACTTGCTTACCCACTCGCACACAGTTACACCGTGTTAGTACACACACACACTCACACAGGTCCCTTCGAGGGCTGCGCTCGTTTTTCCCTCGAATCTGGGAATCAGTCAAACGAAACAGACATCGATAGCACTTCATCATGTAACAATCAATGCAAGGCCCTGCACTGCGAGAAAAATCACGCACTCTGCCCCCAGCAATCACCTTTTACCGCTCGTGCCAATTACGGCGGCGGCGAAGCCGGAATTATTAGCGACTTGGCCGGGCCAAATCGAGTTGTGCGCACCGTGTAATTGTATTTCATTGCAGGATATTGGATTTTTGTGCTTGATTTGGCACATTGTGATGCGTGTTCACCTTGCCCTGCCCTGGCCTCTGGGTATCTCACAGATACACATACAGCCACACCCCCGCAGGTCTACGGGCAAGGGTTCCAGCCACGTTACTTGTGTCAAAAAGCGGTCCAGTGTCTCCCCTTGACCCTTCTGCCTGACAGCTACTTGTCAATGGCCGTGATGAGTGTGCGCCCAGCCAGCCCCTCCTCTCCCATTTCAGACCGACACAACCTGAAGTCTACATGGGGAAAAAATATGAATAAAGAATTACAATTTAAATATTTACAACTCTTTAAAATCAAAACAACGGTAATAGTTGAGCTTAAAGCAATCCAATCAAAGTGTTCAAGGTCCAAGGACTTTGTTTTGATTAATTTTCACGTAAAATGTGTTCCCTGTAATGTTTTTCTCTCTGTAATCCATCGTGCAGGTGCTACGAGTTCCAATGTAAGCGATTTGGGACTGTGTCTGTCAGTGACAGAGATATTGCTAGAGGAACCGAACGGGGGAGAATGGATCCGAGGATCCGGGGGGGTTGGTTAGAGGACCGACCTCTTTGGTGGGTGGTGGCAGAGGGCTCGCGGGCAACGTGAACGTGTTATTGACAGATTTCAACGCAATTGCGTATGAATGAAATCGATTTTTTTGCCTTTGTTCTTGCTCCTGATGATTGGGTCTAGGCTGCTGATAGCACCGGTCCACGATGACGATGATGATGATTGCCGAGATGATGGTAATGGGAATGGCAATGGGTTGGATACTCCAATGGCACTATTATAAGTTCTTGGGTAATAAGCTGAATGTGTTGGGTATTTAAATATAAAGGGGATATTCATTTAAGATACATACACACAGCACACTTCTACCACAAATGCTCTTTTTCAGTAAACTTTGTAATAAGAACTAAAAAATAAGGAAGGTAATAGTACATCTTTAAGGTCATTTTTGTAAACAATTAAAACTATTTAGGGAAGTATACGAAATTTCTTTCTTATAGAGTTCTTTGTATTTTTAAAAATAGAACATTTATAAACATTATATGAACCCACTCCCACCAGAAGTCACGAACTGGATTCCCCGAGCGCCGCCGCACAGACACTTTCCCACCGTTGGCCCACTCACTTTTTATGGACTCCATCATATTTGTATTATCACTTTCGCATCTCGACCGGCGGCGGCGGTGGCTGTGGAGTTCCCACTGCACTCAACGGGTTCGGGCTCGGGATCGGGATCGGGTTCTGTCCCAGGTCCACACTCTTGACCGGGCCCATAAACTAGCCCTCGGCAGATATCGGACTGGCTGACGAGCGGACCGACGGCTGACTGCACTTGGCAACAGTGCCAGAGCCTCAAGAACTCCGCCACCAATGCATACAAGTATATACAGATGCCGCATACGAGTATAAATACGGGCAACAGGGGTGTTTATATTTTACACACACTCGGAGAAAGGTTGATCTTATATAACTAATAATTTGTATTGCTCTTGGATATTAGTCGATAAGGTTAAACTCTAAAATCTATACTTTCTGAAGCTGCAAAATGTAGTAAATAATTATAAAATATATATCCTCTTTGTGACTGCAATAGTTTTTAATTTATTCACCAAGGCAAATGTATTTTTTAGAAATGAATTCAAAATTTTCATATTTAAGTGTGTATTTCTTTTCTCTGTATTTATATTTGCCCTACCCATGGCGGGTCCATAACCATTCCCTGTCCCACTCCCATTCCCATTCCCAATCCCGATCTCAGGCCTTGGTCAAGGTAGAAATTAAGCGTCCCACCGCGAGTTTACACATCATCATCATTATTGTTGCCATTGCCTTTGAGCCCGGGTCGAGTTGCTGTTGCAGTTGTTGCTGCTGCTGCTGCTGCAGTTGCAGTCGTGCCGAACAGTAAGGCATCCCGAAGCAAGGCTGGCAACGTGTGCGAATGTGTTGCACAATAAATAAAAATATTTATACATGAAACCTTAAATAAAGCATGAGCGACAAAGATGCGAACCAAGTCATCGTCGTGGTCGCCTCCCGTGAATGTGAACGGGGATGTGGATGTGGATGTGGATGTCGATGCGGATGGTGGCTGTGCTCCCATCGGCCAAGTGGCAAAAATAATGTCGTGGCATCTGCATTTGTGCAGCCAGCAGCCGCAGCAACAACTGCAGGCAGCAGCCAGCAGCTTTTGCCTACACGAATCCTCAAATTGTTGCTGCCCCGATTCATAGTACTCTTTTGAATATATTTTAAAGCTTAAATATATATTATTAAAAAATAAAATAAACAATGAAATTTATACCGTTTCAACTTAGAATAAATGAATTTGGTTTAATACACCATTTTCTTTAGCTTTCTCTTAAACAAAAAACGACAACTTGTAGCTTACTAGTTATTTTTAAAAATAAAAGCAAGTAAATACATTTATTTTAATTCCCAAATCTGTTAACTTATTTTTAACTAGACAGTCCGATATATTTTACTATACTTTTAGTTATCTGTACTTAAAGTTTTCACACACTACAACGGGCAGAGTATTTTTGTATTCTTAAAGTCCTCGTTGGTTTCCCTTTCTGCATTTTTCACTTGGGTTTCCTGGACTTCTTTTTGTGTTGCCTTTTGTATTGACTGAGCCTGGCAGATGGAGCCGGAGCTTGAGCTGGAGATGAAGATGAAGGCGGGGGCTGTGCCTCGTCATCATTGTCAGGCGTCGCAGCCCAGCATCAAGATCAAAGCGATGCCAAGCGGAGCCCACTAACTACATTGGTCGAGGAGAACCGACCGAGCGATGGAGCTGGAGTTGGAGATGTACCGGGAAAAATTCGTTCGATTTTATGTGAATTTTCACTATTATCTGTTGTAGAGGGTTTCTATTAAGAGATCACATGCCATATACCATGTATTTTGAACCGCTAGAGTATGTATTATATTAGCATAAAAATCTTGTGGAAGTAAATTTTAAATTCTATAAATAGTCTATATAAATAAATTCTATATATAAATTAGTCATTTTAATATAATAATTTTATTTATACCTAATTGTTACATCATATACATAAGGTTTACTTTCGCTATATATTTACAAAGCACATAGATTTCATTAAATAAAATATTTTAAAAATATAATGTTTTTAGGTAGCGGATGTATGCAAGAATGCTGTAAATGTACATTAAGTTTCTTCGCCTTTTTCGACTATTAAAATGGATATTTTACAATAACGAATAAAATAATTTTTCGTCAATTTTATTTTCCCCAAAAAAATACATTCGGAAATCGTCGAAATATTCCTAAGATATTGCCATCATTTTTTTTTCGAGTGTAAAGCTGAATTCGAAGCTGAGTTTGAGGCTCAGAAGCCGCTGCCGTGACTGCCTCCGTTGTGGTTTCTGTTTCTGCTGCTGCTGCTGCTGCATAGTCAAAGTAAAATAAGAAATAAATCAGTAAATTGGATTGCTTTCTGCTTTTTGCCCGGCTCTCAGTTCGAGCCATTCGCCGATTTCGCAATACCAACTCGCAACTGCAAAACTGCAGTCGCAGTCGCAGTCGCAGTCGAGCTTCCTTTGGCTGGATTGCAGCTTTTTGTGGTGTTTTTTTTCTTGGTTTTTGTTTCTGGCCGTGTGTGCGCGAGTATGCTGGAATTTCTATGCTTATCATCGGCTCGATCTCACCTGTTCAATTCATTATTTTCTATAAATAAACGACAGGCGTCCGGGCAATTTACATTGCTCCCCGGCTCGCCCGTAATTAAGTTGAGCAGCGCGCTCGCATTCGCTTTGCCTGCTTAATAACTCAGAGACGATCCTCGGATCGCACGGGGCTAAGGGTCTTGGTCGCGGGAAAGGTCACCCGGCAATCGCTGAAATTCAATATATGTATCCCGAGAGCTGCGGCTTCCGATGCGGCTGCTGCGGTGGCCAATTTCGCGAATTCGTGCAACGCTTAGTTATGCCCATTCTGCCTGCGCGTCTGCGCAGAAGAACCTTACCTGGACTCTGCTGTATTAGGGATGTACTCAGGGGAGATATCGGTTTTTTAAGGACTCAAAAATGGGTTACATATACCTTGAGGTTGAATCATCAGAGATTAAAAATATAGCACAATATAAACTACAAAGAACAACTTTAAATATTATCGGTATATTATTATAAAACTCGAAAGCTGGAAAATATAGCTGAAATTAAAAAGCATAGCATGTATATAAAACATATATATATATTTAATTAAAAAAATAATATATATAAGAAAAAACGAGTTCAAGAAATCCTAAATTCTCAGCTTATATTTAGTTTAAGGATATTAATATATCGACTATTTTGCCATCCCTAATCTGTGTCTCAACGATGAGCGAGAGAGAGCTTGGGCGGCGGCTTCTTTGGCCTGGAATTTCTGTGGCTCGTTTTCCTTCATTTTGGTACCTAAGCATTTTTGCGCTGGTCTTTTTTAAATACGAGTTTTGCTCCAGCTCCTGCTCCCCCGATCCACCTCCTGTGTGCTCCTCCGATCCTGCACAAATATGGGCCTATGATAACATTGTCTTCGGCGCATTTGGCGAGTCGCGTGAAAGTTGCTGCGGCACAAAGGGCTTAAAGCGAAGTCGTTTATCTCGGGGCTCTCCTCACTTTCCACTCCGTATTTGTTTGTGTGTAGTAGCTCAAACATTATCCATAACACACAAATCCTGGGCCTTTATTTATGTGCCGATTTCGGGTCTTGCCATTGTCGTGTGTCGCGGTTCCTTATCGCGGATCCCATCGATGTGACTTCGCAGGAGGTAGGACTGCTCAAAAATTTGTTGAAACACATTGTGCTGATGGAATATTTGTATTCCCGATACAAATCTTATCCCCATAAAAGTGTTGAGGGCTTAGATTAGAAGAAGAATGTCCGACAATATTTTAAATATGTTTTTATCAGATGGTAGAATGAAGCGGGAATTATTGTATGCTTATTGGGTATTAGAATGAAGCTCTTTAATATATTCCAAAGACTCTATAAATTCTAGTTGACCATAAAAATCGGCGCATTCATAACTCAAGTTGTACTTTCGCTTGAGAGAAACAGAAAATCCCTCAGAGTTTCCAGTTCGCAGCTGCTGAAAAAAGATACGAATAAGTTTTCAACTGCAACTCCAATGCTGCCAAACTTTGCGATCCCTTCGAAGAGACAGTCATAAATTCTATAAAATTATCCGGACTCCCGACTAGAAAAAGCAGGAAACAAGTTTAATAGTTGCCATCGGTGGCAAAAGCAAAAGCAACAGCAGAAGCTGAGGGGGCTTAGAGCTTAACAAGATTTTTGCGTACTGCGACTCCTCCAGCTGATGGCAAGTGAAGTTTTGTCTTGAGGAGAGATTGGCATGCGTGGCTGGAAAATTCGAAAATGCGAAAAGTTTTGTCGGCCAACTGGCTAACGACCCTAGCCCGATTACGCATACGCCGCGTTGTTCCTGCCCCGAAAAGCAGCAGAGGCGTGGGAAACCGAGAATCGGGAGATTCGCGACACTCGGAGCATAAGGCAAGGTAAAGAGAATTGAAGTAAAGCGAGGCGCAGCAGCAATGCCTGGCGAAACAAAGACGACCAAATCTGGTGGACGCTGCCGAGTCTGGTGGATGGCGCATGAATCACCGCGCCTGCATCGCCCGCCTGGAGGAGGAAGGATGAGGCGGCAAACTGGTTCTGCTGGAATGCAGATAACTTCTTGCCCGGCTCCAGCTTCAAACTCCAGTCTCAAGTGCGGCAATTTCATGCCCGTCCGCATCGGAGCTCTGCATATTAAATATTTAAGGCAAACCCAGCAGAACCGAACAAACCCAAACCAAACCAAACCAAACCGAGACCGAGCAGAGCAGTGCGCACTAATTTAGTGAAATTCGCACACCCTGGAAGCAGCAACGACGGCCTGCATGTGGCAACCACAAATTTTAATTAACCGAAACAATGGCGGTGCTGTAACATCAAAGGCAACAACATAATCAGGACGGCGATGCAACCGCAATCCTCAGGCGGACCATCGAACGCCAGCTAAATGACCACGAAATTACAGATTCAGAGGAGCGGACGGGGGCACCGGAGGTATCTCTGACTCGACGGGAATCGCACAGGACCCACACACGGAATGTTGGTATTACAGTCAGATTTTTCCATGATTTTATACATTTATGAAAATAACTATGCACTGAAACGAGGATAATGTGCTAGGGATAACGGAAAATATCAGTTTCACGAGCTTTGAAATATTTGAGATGGATTTCAATTTGGCTTGCAAACTAAAGTTTAAATTACCATAAAAATGTATATGTCTAAGGTAAGGATGTTGAAAATAATAATGTTGTGAAATTCAGCAGATTCCTGTTCTCCACTTTTCAGTTTACTCTTTGAACAGGTAAATGGGGAAGCTAAATGTATTAATTGAAAATATTGAATAGAAAAACAGCATGTAGTACGTTCCATCTATAGCATAAACCACTAAATATTAAAGTATTCTCTCCGGTGATGCCATCCGATTTAGCCCGGGTATGAGTCACAGAAATAGCTGACCTTGATCCGCTTTAGTCACCCAACAAGCCACCTAAGGGACTGACTGGAGCACTGAAAAATGCATTACGCAGCTCCAATCGATAGTTGGCAGCGTCGCCTATTTTACTGCTGTCACTGGTGCTGCTGCTCGGGGCAAGGTCGTCCAAGTGGGCGTTATGCAGGGGGAGAACGGTGACCAAATGGCTGGCAGAGCAGCCTTGGCTGCTGCCACAGGCGCCACTGCGTCAGAGGATTCAGAGGATTCCCAAATGCAGGCCATGACGTCAGGCTGTGGAATGATTCCGAAACAACCACAAACAACGCAAAGGCAATCAACTGCCACATTCCCAATGGGCGGCGACTGACGGATGGAGGTGATACATGATTGAGGCCAAGTGCAAAACATCACAGATACTTGGCTGCTTAATTTATGACTTCGCAGATGAGTCGCGCTACAAATGGCATTTAATTGCCTCACGTTATGCTAAGCAATGCAAAATAGCAAACGGAGTGCAATTAATAGTGGGGAAGGTGCAATACTCTGTTGCTAAATGTTCCAAGAGCTCTTAATTAATTAGTTCTCTTTAAATTATTTGCATATAAACATAAATAATAATTAATTTCAGAGCAAAGTGAACATTTTACGGCAAATATTTGCAAATATATTAATTACTGAGAACATATAAAATATAAAATTATATTAATTTACCTCCTCCTTGTTATTTACCAAAATCAAGCAAACAGATTGAAAATTTGCAGTTCATAAAATGAAATTCATATTTAAGTCTGCTAACCAAGTGCCGTGTTTTTTCCGCCAAATTTTCTGGCAAAAATGACGAATATTGCATATTATATTAATTACAGTCGTCGCTGTGTCGCGGGGTTTGTTTGCTCTCCGGCGTCAATTCAAATATTAACCTGTGCACCCGTAGTCGACCATTTGTGCCCATCATGGGCAATAAGAGTCATTAAACGAGGCGCCATCGCGATCAGAATGGCGACAGTCACGGCAATTGGTAGGTGGAGGAGGAGGCGGTCCATTTGCATTGATTAAATATAGGTATTCAAGCGCTTTCTGATTGAGTGTTGTGCAAACAAATGATGATCAAAATGGAGGAGAGGAGCGGACAAATTATGCATTTGCGGTGCAACGGCATTTTAATGCAATTCGCACACTTATTTCGCAATTTCGCAGCAAATTGCAATTAGCGGCCATTTCAGCGCATTTCCTCAACGCACGCAGCATCAAATTAAACGCGAGTGCAAACTCCCGGATGAAGAGGTTGCCCTGATGACCGGGTGACTAGATGACTGGGTGACTGAGTGACCCACTGGCGGAGCGGCAGAACTCCTGCGATGCCAATTGTCAGCCCTCGAGAGCGTCTGAGTGCCGGACTATTTGCCTAATGAAAGCATCCCCGGGAACAGAGCGAAGCGAGGAGCAGCGAAAGTAGCCCACTCTCACAGGCCACTTAATGGCTCTATTTGCTTCCAGTGCCCAGTGCCCAGTGCCCAGAGTGACCCACTCCACTTCCACTCTCCGTACTAGTCCAGACCAGCCTCCCATGACAGTTGTGCAATGGTCACTGCAATACTGCAAATTATTGCACTGCGGACCCCAGCGGACGCAGCCCACACTCGGCTATATTGCCACATGATTTATCAACTGAAATCCACACGCGAATAGAATTTATATTCGCTGCTTGACTTTGCTTTTTTACTGACAGAAAACACTTATAAGAATCAACAGTAACTTGGATTACATTTTGTATATTTATTTCTGCGCATTCAGGAGGGCTATCACTGCTGAGAGATTTAAGCTTACTTGACCTTTTCTTTTGTCAGAAATAAATAATAATTAAATGGATAAAAAACAGATTTAAAATCTACGCTCTTTCATTACTTTTCGAGGGTTTTTTTTTAATTAAAGAAGCGAGTAGCTAAGGAGAGTAGTTAAGGTGAGTATTTAATAAGGGTATAAACTCAATAAAATTATAATGTTTTTATGTATAGACTCGGAAAAGGTATTATATTTTAAAGAAGCAAATACCTTAGGCAAAAAATTAGAACGAGTAGCTATATATAAATCTACTCGGTGAGATCTTATTACTCTTTTCAAAATTCAAAGCTTGCGGAAACAGATTACAATGCAAGTATTTTAAATATAACTGCAACTAAATTGAATTATTATATTCCAAGTGTTTAAATTTTATTTTAACCATTAAGGTACCACATATTTTTCCGACTGTATTGAGATTTAGTGGTAACAAATATGGGTAATATACCCACGCCGGTGCCACAGATTTGGCGTTGTGTGGGCCCCAGCCCCGTCAACCCCATTGATAAGACTTATATATCGGATAAGTGCTCGTTTCGATAGCAGCCGTCACAATGTTTGACTTTTATGAAATAATTTACTTACAATTCGCACATGTCAATCGGCAATTGTCCACGACAATTGTGCCTGCCGCCGGCAATTAGCGATGGGAGCTCATTCCCACACCGCCCGGCTGATTTATGGAGGGGCAGGCTCCAGCCATTATTCCATCCATCTGGGTTCCGCATTCCTGCCTACGGTTATTAATGCTCATCTGCCATTGGGCTTTGACTGAACGGAGGAGATACAGCCATCGCCATCTCTCATGGATAAATTACAGAGTCATTTGCATGGGCTCTTTCAATCTATTCTAATTGACGGCAGGAAAAATGTCGGAGAACAAGGAGCAATTAGAACTGTATGAGCTTCTAGTAAAGTACACTTACATGGGAAAGAACTTCATTAAATTGAGTTCAATTACAGGAATTTAACTATTCAATTAATTTTTCCATTATTTTACACAGCCACAGATCAGTAGAGATTTCAAATGAAAATTACAATTACTCAACGGGGCTTTAACTAAATTAATCGCCTCGGAATAAAAACGCGTTTTGCAGTTAATGAAGTTCCATTCGATTCCTCAGTTCAGTGCGCTTTAAATAGCCAACAAATCCGTGCACAGAAAGCAAAACAAATTGCAGCCGAATTAATTTGCATCAAACAACGCATTAAAGGCACAAAAAACTAATGGACTTGAATAATTAAATGCTGACCTGCATTCGGCAGCTAATCACAGCTCGTTTCGAGTGCTCGTGGTCGTATGTCGAATGGCAATCACTAAAAACTGAAATGCAGTAAATGAATTTGTTAATGGCCAGACAGTAGCACACGCACTGGGCCAGTCATCTAACATGTAAGACTGCAAATTAAGTTATTTTTTACAAATACTCGCCGTGATTTTTATGGAAACGGCATTTATGAATTTGCAGATATTGTGCGGTGCTAAAATAAAAATTACCATAAGGCACAACATTATTTATTCATGACTTGCAAAAGCTCACAAATAATAAATTAAAGCTTGATCCTACTTTAAATGCTTCCTAAAGTTGCATTTAAATTAAAAACCTTTTTAAGTCACATCAATATATTCTGCAAGCATCAGAGAAAAATATGGAAAATAGCCAGAGGACAAGTTCTTCCAGTTTATTTTTCATATTTCCATCAGAATATTTCAATAAAGGTCAAAAGATGGCCTGCAGAAATTGTCACAATTCTTTACCAAGATGTTTAAAGCAATTTATGGAATTTTTAAAATTTATTGCCATCATAATTGTCATCAGTAGACACAACTTATTTCTGGCAAACAAGCCAGAAACATTCATTCGTACGAAAAATCCATCGGCAAATTTAAATAAATGTCAATAAGGCCTGATGAGTCCCATTTCAGGGGATTTACTTAAATTTCCATCAACTATTTATGAATGTGTGTTTGCGGGTTCATGAATGTAAGTCAGCCCGGGGTTCAGGGCGGGTCAAGGGAGGCATCAGTGTGTCAGCCCGGCAGTCTGTCATGCCGGCTGCTGACAGCTCCCAGCTCCCAGCTCCCTTGCCGGCACATAGTTCACGGCTCACGGCATGTGACGTATTCGCCACTGCGCTTCATTATGCAGCCAGTGCAGCCCCCTACCTCACCTACAGTCCGGAATCCTGGGCTTGCCATACAACCATCCTTCCTTCCTATCTATCTTGCTGCACAGGGCCAGATGCCGGGCATGCTTCTGCCTTGATGGGCCAACATCTCGCATCCTCCTGTAAGCAGTGATGGAAGTTGCATATGGAATTGTACCAAGGATCCTTATAAATGCTTCAGGGGTGTCCATAAATTAAGTATCCCGATTGATCTGATAACTTCAACACCTATATGCATAATATATTTAAATGGGACATTTTATGGGAACTTTATTTTAGATTATAATAACTTTGTCAGAAATAAAATAATAACATGAACTGAAAAGCTTTTCCAAGTGAAATTAAATTTCTAAATTTTTAAAGAGTTTGCTAAGGAAATATTTTCATTATATATCATATATGAAAACAATTTATTTAATAAATTTTAAATATAAAATTTGGTTTTAAAGCCACACACATATTTCTGAAAAATGGGGCAACTTAAGTTCCTGTGGGTCCTGCTCATGCTCCTTGCATTCCCCTTGCTACGTAGAGAGTGTGCTGTTTACTCGTATTGTTGTGGGTGGCGACATCTGCGGTGGGTGGCGGCTACCGCAGTGGGCGCATTATATAATAATGCATGAGGAGGGCTTTGGGTTTGGGTTTACGGCCACGTTGACCTCACCTCACAGCGTCATCGCATCGCACGGCATCCGCTCGGCTATGTGTTGGGCTATGTCAAAACTGTTCGACAAGCTCGTGTACTTGAACTGTCAACCTGTGTGTGGGGTTGGGCTGGGATTGTTGTTGTATCCTGTTTACGTGCCGGTGCCATTCTTGTATTTGGCGGGCAGGATTAACTATCGAGCGGTTTTTGCACGCCTTTGCATATTTATAATTGCTAGTCACGTTCGGGGCCAAGTTTGTTTCGGTTTAAACGGTACTTTGAACTTGAAACGATTTTTGAATATTTAAAATACTTTTCGGAAATTCGAAAGCGACAGGTGAGGCGGAAAAAGTTTCCACAAGTTTGTTTGACAGGATTCACAACATGTGACATGCTTAAGAAAGAACATAATTACTTAAACATTCTAAGAGCTATTAATCGAAGCATATAGTACATGTTGCAATAGGAATGTGATAGTAATAATTTTTTAATTCGGTTGCTAAGGCTTATGTAAGAATTATTTATAAATGATGAATCCATTCAAGGTTTGCCCATTATAGTTGCCGGAAAACGACTGCTGCTGAGTGCCCTCCGAGAAATCAAAATCTATTTTCAAAGTTCTTGGAAAATAAACAAAACTATTGCTCGATGTATTTGGCAGTTGAGCCAATTAACCCGAAATTAATGGATAAACAATGTAATGTGCGACTCTGGTCACTGGGAATTGTTTGGGCAACCTGCTCGTCGGCTGGGGAACGGAATAAATTAATTGCAGTCGCCAGCGGGTTCGCCGCAGGTGGGCGTTGCGAGTGGGTGGCGAAGCGAAGGAGGCACAAGGACGTAGGCCCGAGAGGCGCCATGCTGCAGTTGCCGAAACAACAAATGAAAATAGAACTTTAATTAAAAGCCAAGGGAGCCGGCGGCAACAGCAGCTCTGCGAGGGGGAAATAAAATAAGCCAACATTCTAATAAAGAAAATAGTAGTTCACCCACACAGCCCCTTTCTGTATCAACTACAAATAGTGGGGCACTGTGAGAAAAAGTATTTGCATTTTATTAAAATATTTTTACATATTATTACAAAGTTTTGATTTAATTTTTTTTTACTCTCCAATCAATCTGAAAACTTGTATTTTATTACAAGATCGGTATGAGTTTGTTCCTTGAGTTCATGGACTTTTTCTCTTGGTGCTCCATTGAGCACAGGCCGAACAGCGGGTGCTCTCTGCTATTTAAAGTCCATCTGCAGCTGGCCTTATTTCAGGGGGAGGCCACTAAGGGGCCGTATCTGGCGCTTTAAGTTTGTTGGGGGGAATATCCGCCATTCGGATGCGATGATACAGATACATATGTCAGTCGGCGGCGGCTAAGCACGCTCCAAATGGCCCGAAGGCGACGGGGCCCTGGCAGGATTCTTGGCTCTAAGCCTTCCTGAGCTCTGTTGTCGCAGCTGGCTCGCTTCGTCGACTTGGCGGCATTAAAGCCGGGCTAACAACCCCGGCGAAAACTAAAACTAATCACGGCGACGACTGCAACACGCGCTGGCTGGCAAACACAAAACCAGCGACAGGTGAAAGGACGCCTCGAGTTGGCTCTCAAGACCTGGTCCACACTTTACTGGGAGGGCTTTAAGATCGCAACGCATTCATCGAATTTCGCGGCACTGCCCCCGAACGCGTACAATTTAATTAGACTAGTAAGACTTCCTCGTTCTCCCCCATTCTATTAGGGAAAATAATTAATGAATTCATCTGGCCTAAGTGCACTCCCATTATGCTCGACGGCCGCCCGGATAACCACCACTGTGTACTATATATTCGCCATAACTACCACGCCGATGATGATGAAGTCGCCGAGTCTGTTGACTTTTGACGTTGATGAGTGAGCCAGAACAACGGCAAAAAGTACTCAGCATGGCACATATGCCGAGGGAACATGAATGCCATGATTACAGAGCTGATGAAATATGCATTATCTGCTGGCTTGTGGACAAAAGTTTTCGGCGAAAATAAAAGTTGGAGCTCGGTATTTGTCTTATTAAATGTGCAAAACTTTTCAAGAATTAGAGTTGAGTATGGAAATGAGTTCTAAAAACATTTCAAGAGGCTTTAAAGGCCAATATAAAATAGATATATCTTTAGTAATAATAATTATTTAAGTTTATACTCTTTTATCCTTGGACGTCCCTCATTTTACTGAAAGAAATACTAAAATATTCCGAAATATTCCATATTTTATGAGTTCAGATGTTAAATAATAACATTTTGCAAATATTGTCTTTTATTTTATTGTTAATTCTGTGTCCAATTTTAAAGGCAAACTAATTTGCTGAGAAAAACAAACGCAAAAGCACACGAGTATTGTTTTAGCTTTTCGGTAAATTATGACCACAAGGTATTTATCCGTAGAATTATCTCATAAGAGCACTCTGTTACGAATACATTTGAGTATTTATATCCGTTTGAGGCTGAACAATGCTACCGAGAAATATTATTTTCCAAAGCTATTCATAATCTTTAGTCATCGCGGATTTTGCTTAAGTGATTCTATAATTTGCCTTCCTCCAAACGTATATGTATATTTACCTAGCGTCATAAATCTCAATGAAAACGTTTAGGAAGCGAAAAAATCGGACGCCTACAGCGGGATTATCACCCTGACAAGAGATATATAGCATATATAGCATATACACATGTGCGGCTAGGCCTAAAATTAAATTCTCCCCGCCGAATTTGCCGCAGTTGCGGTTTTCTTTGCATTCAGTTTTCGCTTTAAGGGAAAACTAGCTGGAGCGAATCCCATGGAGTCGTGCCCATCAAAGTGTGCAGGCCACCTCCGTTCCGGCCCAGAATTGCACCGGAATTCCCCGAGCTCCCCCTGCGCAATCAATTGCACATTGTGCACGTAGAGAAGCCGAAACTATGTGCGTGTTTTGGTTGAATTTCGGTGGACGGAGGAAAAGGTCGGGACCTGGTTTTTAGGGGCGTGTGAAATCGAAACCATTGAAACCGAAAGCACTGAATGAACTGAAACTTCAGCGGCTCAGCCTTGGGATCGAATTGAATTTTCGGTGGCACGCCAGGCCACAAACTTTTGCGACCAATGTGGCCAAGTAACCAAAAATACGAAAAAGAGGAGAGAAAATCACGGAATGTCTGAGAAAGATTTTTCATGTCGTGTGCTGCTGGCTGGGTAACCCAAAAAAATTATATATATAGGGGAAAACTCGGGAAAGTTTCGGACGTTAAAGCCACTGGGCACACACTTCATAATTGTATGCCAGTTCTCTGCAAAGTTGTGGCTCCGGGGCCAGAAAAAGTTTCAAGGTGCAAGTGCCAACGCGGCGTATACGTCATAAAACCACATTGTGGCCTGTCGACGGGCAGAGTGTGTGTGTGCCTGGTCAGCTCTGTGAATTGGTTGTGAAGCATCTGTTGAAAAAATATACGTACGTTGAATGGCAGAAAAAATCGATTCGAGCTGCACTTTGTTCATTAAGCCATCTCCTGTCGATGAAATGCAAATGGAATGCGAATAGGCGTGCAAAACCCGCATGGCCAGTGAAGTCTTCATTAAAGGCTGGCTCAGTGTGAGTGCTTAAATTCGATACTCATTAAGTTATCCTTCAGTTGGAAAACTTCCTGTTCTTTGTGGGCTTAAATAAAATTTAAAAATAAATATTGTAAAGTGGGAGTTTATCAGTTGACTCGACAATAAAGCTCCATTACTTTTACAATGCCTTACATTTATTTGTGTAAGATACACCATGCCTTGCTATAATCGTTGCAATAAAGATATTAATCGTTTAGTTCCTTAAAAATTATAACTTTACAACAGCAGTCGATCCTTCAAAGTTAAACAGGACACCGTATCCGAGCACCTGGCCTGCGTGGCGGAGGTGCAAAGCTGAGAGGTACTGTCAAAGTAAGTGGATCCTGGGCAGCTGTAGATATTGCCATAGAACACGCCAGCATAGACATAGCAGTAAACGTATCTGAAATAATATTTAAATTATACGTGTCTTTCAGTATCTATGTTCTTCGTATACTCACTGCTTGCAGGTGGTGGAGGTAACTCTTCCATAGGGAAATCGCCCCGTTTCCTGGATGGACTGACAGTACTCGGTGGCATTGGTTATGGTTGTGCTTCCGCAGGTTCCCGAGTCCGATCCTAAGCAGGTCACGGTGTTCGTTGTGGGACTGCCACAAATGTCAGGGTTATCCAAGTTGCAGACAAGATTCGAACCGCAAGTTCCACCAATCGAAGCACTGGGCGTGGTGGTTCCCAGGCACAGGGCGAAGGTGTTCCTGCTGGTGCAGGCGAATCTGTTGTCGCTGCTGCATTTATTGCATCCTTGACAGGCGATCGCGGTGGAGTCGCTGCTGCAAAAGGGGGATTCCTCCGTGCAGTAGGTTCCACTGGGACAGGTGTACAAGTCACCGATGGCCACGGAATCCGCTGAGCAGAACTGGAACTGGGTCGGCGACACGCAGGAAACTCTAGTGGTTTCGGAGCACTGATTGCAGGCAGCCTGGCAGCCCAGGACTGCAACTCCCAGGAAGATCAGCAGGCGCAGCATTTTCAAATTAAACTGAGGGAATTTCCGGACCTGCATCCCAATTTATTCAGTCGGGGTTATCTTATCCAAGTGCAACTATTCCCAGATGATAGCTAATCTTTGGGGACATACAAGTTTTTGTTATAAATCTTTACTGCTTCTTATGTCATGTGATAGAAGAAATGTCAACGAACAGCGGTAATTGGGAGCCCTTAAAAATAAAAAGGAAAAGCTTTATTTACTCTCGAACAATATTATCAAGTTTGCAAGCTGTTTTGGATATCATTTTCTAGGAATTCAGTTTTAACAACCCTATAAAAAATATTACACATTCGAATTTAAAATAGTAAATTAGTCTTAAGGAAGGAAATATATAATTTTTATTAAAGTCATGATCTTAAAATTGAACCACGGTCTGTAGAATATAATTTAAGGTAAACTTAAATGTATAAACCTTGCAAGTTTTCTACTAATAAATATTAAAGTCGAATACAAAGATACACTTTTCATAACATTTATTTGATTGCATTATTTATATAGGTATTATTTACATAATTTTATTTCAATATTTGTTTTTCTTCCATTTAATTTATTAAAATCTATATAGGTTCGTTAGGTTGTTAGGCTCAAAGTGGCCACACCGGAAGTGCACCGTGGGGGAACCCCAGGCCCGCACAGTCTGGAGGTGCTGTTGAAGTAGGTGAGGCCAGGGCAGTCATAGAGACCTCCGATCCAGACACTTGCATTTACGTGGCAGTAGATATACCTATTGGGAATATTAAATAATATATTCAATAAACGTTATACAGAGATCCAGTTCTATACTTACTGCCTGCAGGTGGTTGTCAGGTCAATGCCATAGGGAAATCTTCCGCTCTGCTGGATGGTGGCGCAGTATTCCGTGGGTGTCATGGTGGTGGGATCCACTCCGGGCACTCCGTCACTGCTGCCCGGGCACGTGGCCTGAGATCCAGCGGCGGTGGTGCCGCATATATTCGGATTGTTCCAGTCGCAGACATAGCTCGTTCCGCAGTTTCCGACGATCTGTGATGGCGTAGTGCTGCCCAGGCACAAGGCGAAGGTGGTGGCGCTGGTGCAAGCAAAGGTGTTGTCCGCATTGCAGGTGCCACAGCCCATGCAGGATCTCAAGCCTTCGTTGGCATCACAGATAGCAGCATTCGCCGTGCAGTAGTATCCTGTGGGACAGTTGTAGACGGCTCCCGTTGGCAGCTCCTGGGCGGAGCAGAACTGGAAGGCGGTGTTCGAGACGCAGGCCACGTTGCTCTCCCCAGAACAGACGTTGCAGTCCGACCTGGTGCCCTGGATAAGGATCGCCAGCGCAACGGCAAGTCCCAGCAAGATCAGCAGACGCAGCATCTTTGAGGCCAACTAGCGATACTGCAGCCCGGCAGCTGACTTTATGCCTTCGGATTTATCTTATCACCCTCGGAGAACTAGAAAACTAGACCTTCTAACAAAGAGCTGTAAATGCAATGGGATTAATGACTGGAATTAAGTATACTTAATAGTTAAAGTACACTTACTCTTGGGAAGTTATTACACGAAAGGTGTTCACTAAATTATTATAAACTTTAAATTGTAAATATTTATTTGGCTACTGATGTTGTAGGCATTGAATTAAATTAATTTATTTAGTTTTTATAAATGAGTACTTAATTCCTGATATATTTTACCGAAGATTAAAAATCGGAGTAAATAAGAAAGAAGGCTAAAGCACTCTGCATATTGACAGTTTAAATCTATCATTTTTTGATAAATCGACGTTTATAAACTAAGTCAATAAATCATTAGATACAATTAGGAAAGCTTTTCTGTCAAAAGTCAAAACTTTTAAATGCCTGACTCCTGGAACATGACCAGGAGATCAGCATACAGCAGGAGGCCGATGCTTAACAACATTTTTTGGCAAGGGCCTCTTTAAATTCAGAATATATATTGGAATGTTGGCATTAACCCTTTGGTTATTAGATGAATTTTAAAATTATATTTTTATTCTACAGGATTTTCTGCTCAATAATGTATAATACTAATGGCCAGAAAGGAGAAACTTCTTACTAAAATTAATATCTGCAAGGGTATCAACAAATTGTTAAACAATTGTTATGTATATTCTTATATGTAGTTAGAAAAGGAAATGAAATATATGAAATATTTCTTTAGAAAAGGTCTAATTAAAAATGTTCCAAAAAAAAGTATTATCATGCAAAATTTTTTGATAAATTAACAGTCTGATTGTTTATTTTACATCACGAGTTTTCTTTAACTCTTTTTATTTTTATTACTTGCCGCTCACAGATCACGCCAGAAGTGCGAAATCGTAAAGATAATGACTTTCGAATCTGTAAGCAAGTGAGATTTATTCATTTTACAGGCTGTGCTTCTCAAGAGATAAGATCGCATCGAAAAGTGCAAATAATTTTTACAATTCTTCTATCAAATGCAAGAATAATATTTGGTTTTACTGCAGACCAAGGTGCTGGGATCAAAGTAAGGTTTGCTGGGAGGGCACAACCAGACATTTCCCGTCCAGCCCGTAGACTTCCGAGCACAGTAGATATACCTTAAGGAGAAGCACATCAGATAGGTTATTAAAAAGAACTAAGTTCCAAAAACTCACCGAAGGCAACTGGAGTCATTGGGATAAGCATAGCGACCCGCAGAGGCCCTCAGGCTGCAAAAGCTGTCCATTTCCGTGGGAGAATCGTAATACGAGCAGGTGGCGCCCGTGCCATTCAAGGACGCTGCACAAATGATCGGATTGTTGATGTTGCACACCTGTCCCCCGGTGCAGCTGTACTCCGTGCTCGTCACATTCACACCTGAACACGCGGCAAAGCTGCTGGGACTCGTACAGGTGAACGGCTGGGTGCCATTGCACTTGCCGCAGTCCACACACGCGACCAAGGCCTCATTCGAGGTGCACAGTTCAGCGGAAGCCGTGCAGTTGGTATTATTCGCACAGGTGTAAATGGGTCCCGTTGGGATTCCGTCTACGCAGTTTTGGTACTGAGTCCTGGACACACAGGCCGCCCTGGTGACCGAGGAGCACGCATTGCACTCCGCCCAGCCACAGCCGAAGCAAATGGCCAGCAGGATGGCCAGGCACAGCAGCTGGCGAAGCATCTTCGAGAGCAACTGCAGCTATCGCCGCAGTGCAGCCGGATTTAGTATGCGTCTTATCCGGAAAGTTGGTCAAGATTATCATTATCATAATTGCTAGGGAAAATATAGCACAGCCATATAAATATTTGAAAAGTGTATTACAAAACATTCTCATTGCCAGCGAAAAAGCTTTTCAACATGTTTTATACAAGATTAAATAAATAATAGGATTTAATAAATAAATAATAAAATTCTCCGCAATATTTTAAATTTAAACTTTAATTATAAATAGTACAAGTATTTAATGTAATTTTTGGGACGATATTTATTGATTAAATCGGTAATATTTGTTATAGAGAATACAAAATTATAGTGTATTATTTAAAAACAAAAATGTTTAGGACCCATTTCGCTTGAAAATGTTTTAAAGCCAAATGCCACTGATGCATTTTTCCCCTGCCAAGTGAAAGAAAATCCAAAGTCGCCGGAAAGTATGCTAGGCTTAGCCCGACGACCCAGCCAGAAACCCGGGAGCTTATCTAAATTGGAGCAGCCGACAAGGTCCCGCTGCCCGAGGTCTTTACGGATTAGGGGCAATCTGCGCACACTTCAAAACAGCTGCCGAAAAAAATAACAGACTATTTAAGCCGTCTGGCTGCTGGCCACCAGCATCAGTGGAAAGACAATCGCAGCCAGAAATGTCGCCTAACCGTATTTGCTTGCCACTTGGCATGGCGCTCGTCCTCGGCCTCGTCCTCTCCTGTCTGGTGTCCCCGATTCGCGGCACCTGCAACGTGTGCAACGCCGCCAACAACCTGACCTGCTACTCCGCGACCCAGATGCAAGCCTGCCAAGTGGGCGTCCTGGCCACCGCGTCGCCCGCCGCCTGCCCCGACGGCTATGTCTGCGTCAGTGCATCCAGCGGGGTGCTCTGCCAGCCGGAAGAGGAGGCCACGTCCGACTGCCAGGAGTGCAACAAGTGCGACTCCAGCCAGACGTTCGCCTGCACCGGAACCGACAGCTTCGCCCTCTGCCTGGGTACGTCCACGGTCCAGGATTCGACAGGCACCTGTGCCGAGGGCTATGTGTGCAACGTCAACGATACCCAGATATGCGGTCTGCCAGCGGACGGGGTGAGTTCCGGGATGTTGAAGCTATAGAGTGTGTCATAAAGAAGAGTTTGCTATTACTAAGGGGAAGTTCTACAAGAAATTGAAAGAAATAAGAACTGAGAAAGCTCCGGGGAGGAAATTAAATGCCAGAAACTATGATTCGTTTACTAGAGATGATTGTGACAATGGCACTCTTACCCTTGAATTAAATATTCATTATTATTACCTTAAAAATAAATATTACAGAAAACCATAAATATTAAAATATTTTACCTTTTAAACTCTCAAAAATAAATCCCCTTTCTCCAGGTGATGCCCACCTGTTCGTATGCCGATGACACAACCACAAGCACCACCTCCAGCACCACTAGCACCACCGCAACCACAGCCTCCACACCTTCCACCAGCTCTGCTTCCTCGTACTGTAAGGCAGTTCAGAAGCAGGGAAACTATGCGGTGGGCAATGACGCCTCTACGACCTGTCGCCAGTACATCGCCTGCTCCCTGGTCAGCGGCAGCTGGATCGGCAAGACCTACACCTGTCCGGGCAACATGTACTTCAGCAGTGCCTCGGGACTGTGCGTAACAGCCTTGCCCTCGACATGCTCCACCAGCGGGAGTTCCACCACATCAACGACCGTCGCCCCCACAACCAGCAATCCCGACGCATACTGCCAGGCGATGAAGGCCAAGGGCTACTATCCGGTGGGCACGGTGGCCAGCACCACATGCCACCAGTATATCTACTGCTTCCTGCTCAGCGGTGTCTGGAACGGCCAGATGTACACCTGTCCGGGCAACCTGTACTACAACAGCGCCAGCCGGACCTGTGTCGCTGCCCTGCCCTCCACCTGCTCCTCCACGGTGGCCAGCCTAACCCTCAACGGAATCCTCTTGGATTAAAAGAGCTTCGCCAGAGGCAGAGTATTTGGAGGTTTATTGTTTGGTTCTCTTGGGTTAACTCTGAATACAGTAGCCCGGATTCACGTAGACGCAGCTCTGCGTTTGGGAAACGAAGAAGGATTTCTCCGGGCAGTTGAATTCCTCAGATCTGATAAGCGTGGTATTTTTAAAGTAGCAACTAATGTAGCTGTAAAGATAATAGAATTAAATTTATTAAAGGGGAACTTCAGCGGTGGAAAATTACGCCAATTCACGCGTTCTTTAAGACGCACAAAATAAAACCATAACAAAGATCACGTTGGGATGCTCTGCTCGGGGAAACTCACCGCTGGCAGTAGGGATCCGTGGGAATTGTGGGAAAAAGCCCGGTCTTTTTCCTTTGAGAGCACATCTGGGCGGGAGTCAGAGCATTTACCGTGGTGGACTCTTCAGTGGTGCTCTCCGTAGTACTATCAGTAGTGGAGTCCGTGCTGCTCTCAGTGGTCACTGGTGTGGAGGCAGTGGTGGTGTCCACTAGCTCATCGCTGATGTCACAGGTGACGGTTGGACTTTTCTCCTCGTCCACACAGATGGCGGTGCTGCTGGCATCGCAAACCTTGCCCGAGGGGCAGTAGCCGAACTTCCCAGAGGGTCTGGTGGCTCCGTAGCACATCTGGAAGATGCCGCGGCTCTGGCAGGCGAACAAGTAGTTGCTACTGGCACTGCACTGTCCACACTTTGAGGTGTCACCGCAGCTTGGCGGCCGCTGGCTGCTCTTCTGGACACAAATCGCCGTGAGATTGGTGCAATCGAAGCCATCCAGGCAATGGTACAGCTGATCCCGATGAGGGGTGGCATCTGGGAAGATATTGAAATAATATTTAAAGCATTTTTTTGAGGGATTCACTTAAAACTTACCGCCAAAGCAGAGATAAAAGGAGGTGGAGTTGATGCAGGCCACCTTATTCGACTGGCAGACATTGCAGTCGGACATGGTTTGGACCACAAAAAGGGCCAGAATTGCCTGGAAAATATACATATATAATTTGTAGATAATTGCATATATATTTTTAATAAGTTCGAAAATTAATCATAAACCATGGAAACAAAATAAAATCCTTTTACCAACAATGGATTTATATATTCCTTACTCCACATTTTTGGCAAAGATTTAAATAGGAGAAACGGTTACAGACTGTACTAAAAATCAAGGATATCCTTTACCACTGCTAGTCCTTTAACTAAGTACTCCATCCTTTGGGCCATTTCACTTCTAGTTCCTCTGAACTGCTCACTGTCAAGGTTCTGCGGCTACTAAAGTTGGCCCAAGATTGTTCGGTTTGGTACGCCTATTTCGGTCTCCTATGTATGTTTATCTACTCTCTGCTTTCCTCCGCGCCTGCTAATTGTTTTATTTGACTTGGCTTTCCACATGATTGCGATTTTATGGGCACTCATCCCGTGATGGTAATGTTTCTAGCGGTTCTCGGCGGCAGGCTGCATCGAAGTGGATTGAGACGTGGGCGCGGGCATTGACCAGGAGTCGACTTAGTCGTTAATTACCTGTCCCCAAACAGGTGGAACGACTTGCGCCAAGAAAGTTACTAAAACTCTATACTTTGCCGAATTCATAACGTTGCGATTTGGTATTTAGACATTCAGCAAACAACTTTATATAGGACTTGAGGTTATTGACAGCTAAAGGTAGGAAATGGGTTAATTCTACACAAAACCAAATTTAAGGCATATTAGATAACAGGAAACAAAATTTTTGTATATCAATATTATCTCTGGAATAATATGTACATATTATCACCGTGTGAGGTCATCGGATGCACTTTCCAGCTACTTGTTTATAATCTTCATATATCTGAAAGTAAAACCCCTTATAAACCATTCCAACTGTTTGCAACTTGAGCTTATTTAAAAAGTGCATTTTAGATAGCTGCCTCAGTCAGTTTGCAATTGCCGGAACCTGCACAATGCAGCACTACCAGTTCCTGAGAAATCTGGTAGCTAAACTTAGCCAAAGTCCTTTAAAAACTCTAGTTAAATTCCAAATATTGTATAGTGCTCCTTGGTGGCCATCTGTTGCCTGTCCGGCGTGGTCCTGACCGCTTCATCGTGCAATGTTTGCCAGAATAACAATGTCAAGTGCCTGAACGAGACGCACTTCAGCTTCTGCTCCAGTGGTGTAGCGCCAGATCAAGTAATTGGGTGTCCCGATGGCCAGGTCTGTACAGCTTACGATAGCATCTGCATGCCACAGGGAGCCCCGCCCTCCTGTACGGAGGTGAACTGCCCCGCCTGCGATGGACTTTCACCGTTCGTCTGCATCAGCAGGACCACCTTCCAGATCTGCAATGGCTTTGAGCTGGGCGAACAAATTATTAAGTGCAAGGATAACACCTTCTGCTCCATGAGCTCGGGTAAATACTGCGTCGATCGCTGTGAAGCCTTAAGCTTGCAGTCCACCTTTGAGTGCGACAGAGAGGCTACTTGAAAAGGATTAGCTATGAATTTAATTCAAAAATAATTCCATAATTATCTGGAAGTGATTATTTAACCTTCACCTTCTCAATAAATAAGTAAATATTGTACCAAAAAGGCCTTAATAATCTTATTAAAGTCACTCAGCCTCTATTAATTCAATTACCATTATTTTTAATTTATAATATTTATTACATGGGGCTATGTGCTTTAAAATATATATACAGATATACAGGATAGACTTAATTAGTGCAACCTGCCAGGGCTGGTTTTACGGTTCCACAACTGTTGATATCCGCATCGAAATAGGGTTTATCCGCGGTGCAGCTGTACAGTATTCCCACATAGCCAGTGGCTTTTAATACGCAGTAGATATAGCTGGAAAAATCAGATAATCCAAATTAGGTTAGAGCAGTATTATGTAGGTGTTATGGTAGACTTACTTCGTGCAGGCTGTGTCATTGGGAATGGGATAACGACCCGTGGAGTTGAAGCCTTGGCAGTATACGACCTCATTGAAGGGCGGGGTTGTTGTACTAGCAGTAGTACTATCCGTAGTACTCTCCGAAGTACTTTCTGAGGTACTCTCAGAAGTACTATCCGACGTACTATCTGAGGTACTCTCAGAAGTACTATCCGAAGTACTATCTGAGGTACTTTCAGAGGTACTTTCAGAGGTACTTTCAGAGGTACTTTCAGAGGTACTCTCCGAAGTACTGTCCGTAGAAGTATCCGTGGAGGACGTTACCGTAGATGTCTCAGTAGTGATCGTTGAAGGAGAAGTATCTGAGGAAGTAACGGAACTCTCTGTGGAGCTCTCTGTGCTGGCAGTGGTGACATCGTTATCATCGGTTTCCAGAACCCGATCGCATATAACCGATTCGCCCACTTTGCAACGGGTAACGCAGGGATCTCCGCCTTTTGCGTCTGCTACACTGCATACGTACTCATCAGAGCAGTTGAAGTTATCCCCGACAGGCGCCCCATCGCTGCAGACAGCAAAGGTGGTCAGCGAAGTGCAGGCAAAGATGTCTGATCCAGTGCAAATTCCACACTGGGAAACGTCACCACAAGCCCGCGGAACTCCCGCGCTGTCCGGCATGCAAATGGTGTTGTACTCCGTGCAAATGGGCTTGTCCTCCGGACAGGTGTACGTAATATTCTGGTCCCGGACACCTGGAGAAAGTGAACTAAATAAGAGAATCTGGCTGACCAATTTTCGAGAACTCACCATCGTAGCATATCTGGAACTGGCCTTCGGCGGTGCAGGCGTGCGCATCCACACACTGATTGCAGACGGCGTCCACGGGTTTTCCCGGAACCAAGAGTGCCGCCAGCAGAAGTACAAGTTTCAACGCCTCCATTGCTAGTTTCCTAATGAGTCGCGAAGGAGCAAGCGCCCAGCTTTATAAGCCCCAACGGGAGACATATCTTTATGGCGATCGCGGGGCCGTAACACTTATCTCTCAATGCCGGACGGGCCATAAAAGGGGCTTCCTAGTAAGAGGTAATCTTCGGGTAGCACGGGAGCTCGTATATTTTCCAACTTAACCCTATAATAAACCTAAGATATCTGGTGTTTTTCTCAGAGATCGGGGGAGAGTCTGCTCATATAAAAGCGTGCTGCATGGCCGGCACTCCAGTTAGTCAAAGTCGTAGCCAGCATTATGCAGCAGTCCCAGATCCTGAGAAGTCTGGTGAGCATACTTTAATTTGAGAATTAAGTATAATTCTTATACCTGTATCATCTCCAGTGCCTCTTGGCGGTCTTCAGTTCCATGACCGTAGTGGTGTTAGGAATGTGCGACAGCTGCCAAGAATCCAACAATGTGGCCTGCCTGAACGAAACCCACTATCGGATGTGCTCCGCCAATGTGGCGCCCAATCAGATCCTGAAGTGCGGCGAAGGCAAAGTCTGCACCGAGTACGCCGCCATTTGCTTGGACAAAAGCGCCGTGACACCCGCCTGTCCTGATGACGGAGCCAACGGATCCTGCGAAACCTGCGACGGCAGGAACCTCTTCGTCTGCACCAGCCGCACCACCTTCCAGATGTGCGACGGCACCACTCTGACGGATCAGGTCACCTATTGCAAGGATAACAAGGTCTGCTCGATCTCCTCCGGAAAGTACTGCGTGGATAGCTGCGAGATCACGGGCTCTGTGGAGTGCGACAGGGCTGCTCCTTAAGAAAGAGGGTTTCTTTTGTGTTGTATAATATCAAATCTACCAAATAAATAAATTTATAATAACCAAATTCAAGTAGCCGACTTCAATTTAAAAAGTATATATTCTTTAGGGTGTTTAAAGGGGAAATCTTATCTTTATCCACAGTTATTTACATCTTATCAGTAGCGTGTCAAGCATTAAAGATATGTGCTCATGGTTTGCTAACTAAATTGTGTGAGAAATTATACTTAACCGTTAATATCCTAGCTTTCAGAGTAGCTAAGGGATGGTACTTATTTACTTTTACTTTTCAATCGAAACCAAACTTTTTTTTTGTTATTATTAAATATTTTGCGTTCATTTTTACTACAGATTAAAAAACGCTTTTAATTTTCAATCTTATTAATACACTTATACATTTTACTTAAGGCATACATTTGTTTTCTCCTTGTTTGCCATGACCTTTGTTTCCTTTGACTTCAGAAAAGTAAATATTTGTCTTAATTTACAATAATCTAAGCTCTCCACTCTTAACTCTTTGCTCTTGCTAATTATCCTTCACAGTTTGTTTATTAGTCATGGCCGCATAATTTATTATTTGCGAATTATTCTTACTTATTTTCGGAATAGTTTTCCACAGAAATGGCAGCCTTGATGAGCTGCCGCCATATATTTCATGTGACGACCTTCCAGCTAAGAGCTTATCGTTGTTTTGGCCACATCTCCTCGCCTTACCAGGGCCAAAAGCTACGCAAATTCTGTTGCGAAGGTCAGTTCTTTTGCCCTGTGAAAAAAATAAAACAAATAAATTCTGATGCAGCATAGTGAGGTAACTTCATCAATTTTAAATAAACCCTAATTGAATTAAGCAATTTAATTGACATTGACCCAATTACGCTGGAGGTGTGTGTAATCAAATTAGACATGTGAAGCAATGACGTCAAAGTGCTGTGTGTAGGAAGCAGCCATAAAAATTCCAATTGCTAATGGGTATATGCGGTGGCAGCATTTACCGTGATTGCCCCTGCTGCGTCTGACTGATGCCGTAAACAAATTGCCCCGGCACTTTCATGCTCGAGTTTTCGACCTGGCGAGGAGTTGCTCCACATTTAATGGTCGGCACAGAGGTGTGGAAAACAAATTCGCAACAGGAAGCAAACGTGAAAGGCGAGAGCGCAGAGATGGGACCGCCTCCCATCTAAAACAGTCAACAAATCTGACAAATATACACATCCCCAGCAAGTGCACTTAGAGAAATGGCTTAGAATTAATTTTAGAGTTACAAGAAAGAGCTAATAATAATATTTAAAAAATATTTAAGCCATGTTTCAATTTTGCATGGCTGTAAATGAAACTTAAATAAAGAACAAACAACAATTTGAACGCTTAAAAGACTTTTCTTATAATATTTATTTAAAAATTAAAAACAAGTTTTCTTTATTTCTTAAACATTATTTGTCTTTTTAATGAAAACCTCTCATATTTTAAAGGAAAGTATAAAATCCTCTTTCCGCTTTTTGGAGCAGTGCACCCGGCTGATTGTGGCGCATCTAATTGTTGTCGCAGTTGCGTTTTGTTATTGTAATTAATATTCAGCTAAATTCAGCTGGGCTTACTAAAACTAAAAAGCGAAAAGCGTTGAACAAATTGCGGTCATTAAACTTTTTGCCACGCCAAGTGAAATAAATTGTCGCCCTCGCAAGCGCTGCCTGCCACAACAAAGTCACAAATCAACGCGAGTGGATCTGCGCGCGGATTCAATACAATTTTTAGCGCCGATCTCCCTGTGGATTACCATCAACCATGATGCTGCTGCAGCTGCTCCTTGGCCTTTTGGTCCTGGCCACCTGCAAGGTGCACAAGCAAACGGCTTCGAACAGTTGGCGGGATCTGATTTTTGGCAGCAAGTGGCTGACTCCCGCCCCGCGTCTGAGGGAATCTAAGTGTGGGTTCGAGCAACAGCAAAGATAGTGTTTTAAATTAAGAGAAATATTATCAAATTACCCCTTCAGTCTTGCCAATTTTCGCCCTGGTTCCCATCGGTCCTGGCAGCTGTTCAGCGCCATCGGGTGAGCAAGGAAACTGCATTCCCAGCAAGGACTGCGTGCTGCGGAATGGCATTCCGGCGGGTCCCTGTGGTGGCGGCTTCGGCGTCTGCTGCATCTGTGAGTTATCAGTGGAGGGTTTGTGGATAATATAAATTTGACAACTGCCCCGCCCTCAGTTCTGCAGACATGTGGCGGTGTGATACGCGAGAACTCCACGTACTTTGTGAATCCCAATCATCCGGATGTCTACGACGGCACCGGAAGCTGCCAGGTGACTGTGCAGAAGCTCCACCCGGATATCTGTCAGCTGCGCCTGGACTTGGATATGTTCTCGATAGCGCCTCCAGAGGCAGCGAATCATCTGTGCAATCAGGATCAGCTACTCATTTCGGGCGGCAGTCCCACACCAACGATTTGTGGCAGCTCAACGGGAGATCACAGTGAGTTTGAATTATATTTTAAAATATGTTAAAATATAAAACAAATAAACCATTTTATATTAAAAACTTAACTTTCACTTTCCCGCAATTTAATTAAATCCTTTGTAAATTAAGAACCGTTTTTGTAAAGCAATTATAAATTTGTTCCCCGATTTCTTTGTTGTGATCATAATTAAAGAACTTTACAATTTACAATTCATTAAAAAGCTTTGCTGATAGTAATCTTTTGAACTCCCCACAAAAGAACAAAAGACAATTTATGATCCGTGTTGCTAACAAAACGCTCTCTCTTTCCAATGCCAACCTTGTGTGCCTTCCGCAGTGTACATTGACGCGGGTCTGGGCCAGAGCAATCCGATCGTGCTGTCGGTCATCACCAGTGGCAGCTTCCCGCGTCTCTGGCGCATCCGCGTCACCCAGATCCATTGCGGAAGCATCAGTCGGGCGGATCAGGGCTGCCTGCAGTACTACACGGCCATCAGTGGGCGCGTGAGGAGCTTCAACTACAACACGGTGGCGGGGAGGCAGCTCTCCAACCAGGACTATAGCATCTGCATCCGCAACGAGCGCAACTTCTGCGGCATTCAATATAATACCTGTCCCGATCTGGAGAACAACCGATCGAGGGCCTTTACGCTATCCGGCAACTCGAACAATCCTGTGCCCACCATGGTCGGCGGCGGAGGAACCGTGCCACCCAACCCCAACGGCTGTGTGAGCGACTGGCTGCTGATTGGGTGCATCCGGTCGGCGGACAGGATTCCACCACTGCCAGGCTGCGAGGATCGCGTCTGCGGTGGGACGTTCAGCGCCGAAGCCGGAATGCTGGCCAGAACGGTGCAATGTGAGTCTACCAACATTCTTTAGCTGATTATAACCTTTTTTTATATTATTTTTTACTCCCTTAACAGCCAGCGTTCGTCCCTTCCGTCTTTACTTTCACACAGACGGCGTGGAGGCCCCCAATGACATCGATAATCGAGGCTTTTGCCTGGATTATGTCCAGCAACCTTGCACGAGTGGATATTAGGCTTGTGCCTAAAAGCATGCTTCAAAATTCAACAGCAAGCAAACGCGTTTTAAATCGCTGGCGCGCTGTTAAAATCGCCCGCAAAACGCGCACAGTTTTCGTATGTAATAAATATGTTTTATTTATTGATTTTCGTAATTAAGTTAGACATAACTTTTAGACTTAAGTTAATTTAGAAACACACAATATCGTGTCGAGTGTTTTGGTACAAATTTAACGACGGGTCATCGGGATATCGAAATTTTTGTCTCGAATGAAATTCTAATTTTAAAATCGTTTTCCAACTACTAATACAGGTTTATTGAATTACGTTTAATTAATAATACTTATCTGAAGCATAAACAAAAAATAGTTTAGATAACAGAAAAAAACACTGTGAAAAACGCTTTTCTTTAAGGACATTTTCGTTGATCTCGCTTTGCTGATTGCTTGCTTGTCGTATAAAAGGGATTTTCGGGATTTAGGGCTCTGGGTTCGCTTGCTCGCCTGAGATCGCCAATTTCAGTCTGTGCGCGCATTGCCCGACTTGTGACGTCACTGGGATCGGGTTATCGTTATCTCGGGTGCGATGCGGGGTTCTCTAGGGGGGAAATACTCTCCTAATCCTAATCCTAATAGGTTTGTATCAAGGCAGCCACGTGCTGTTTCTCCTCGTCGGTCAGACCGTTTTTCAGCGTGCGACGCACTGTAAAATACGAATGTGTAATATTATTTTAAAATCTATAAAAGGCTATGAAGGGTATAATTTAGTAGGTGGCCAACATGCCGTGTTAGATGTGTGGGTCATGCAGGTCATATTAGCGGCAGGTATTTTTGAAAATCCGTTAGAAACGTGCTACAAAAGTTTATATATATTTACAAATCGGTGAAAAAACCAGGCGGTATAATACAGTACTTCGATCCATTTTTCCCATGCATAAAAACTAACATAGATCTTCAACAAAATAGGATTTCCACTTTCGATATGTTTAAATTTTGTGATACTCGATATACAAAACTTAATCGAAACTGAAAATCGATAGCCCGAAAAAACAAAAGCTGAACAACAGTTTTAGCCAAAAGAAAGTTGGAACAAAGGAATATATATAACAAGGTAAAAATCAACTCAAATCAATTCACTAACCAAAAAGGTAAAACCTAAAAAACAGTGGCTGTTCTTTTGGCAACGGTTACGGCTACGGTTAACACTAAGGTTACGGTATCGGTAACAGTATCGGTATCGGTAACGGTATCGGGTTCTACGGCGATGGTGCTCTTTCAACTGTGAATCCTTCGCGCGTGCGGCTGCGCTTCACTTCAATAGTCAATAGTTCAGATTGTTGGGTTTGGTTTATATTTTTTATTGGTTGGATTGGTGCGTTAATGGTAAAAGAACGAAAAGGAAATTAAATTAAAACCCAATATAGGCAACAGATTCGTAAGCTTCGTAAGGCAAAACTAGGGGAGTCACAAAAAAGCTGCGAAATCGAGGGGCAAAAAACTGCAAGGTTTTTCGGTGTAATTTTGGAATTTTGAATTTTGTGTGGGGAATAAAAATCAAAAAATCTCGTAAGTTCATTTGATTGTGTCTCTTGTGGAATTCTTGGCGGTGTTCTGTGTGTGTTTCTGGTTTCTGGCAGTGTCCAGCTAGAGGTTATAGACATAGCGCGCTGTGTGTGATTCGAAAAGATAGACCAACACCTCTTCATTAAAACGTATTCTCACTGGTCGGAGTTATGGACTTTGATCTCGATGCAAATCTGGACATGTGGCTGCCTCAACTTACATGATTTGCGATCCGCGTGTCGCGTCCGCTTCCGTTCCCTCGGCGTGGTGCGGGTGCCCGGCGCCTTGGTGGCGGTCTTGACCAGAGATTCCAGTATCTCGTCGTCCCCGTCGGTGAACTGCTCCTCGCTCTGGCGGGCAATCGGCGAGCGGAGCTGTTCGGCCCGACGTCTGCGCCAGGTGAGTGTGCCATCGGCCTGATCTGCACTAGGTGTGCCCAGAAGTGATCTGAAAATGGAAGAAGTGTTTAAATATCATTTTTTATATCTAGGTTGGCAACAAAGTTGGCTCCCTATCTTTGAAAAATCAGGTGATTAATCAGCTTTGTTAAGGTAATTCATTTTGAATAAGATAACTCAATAAGATAAGTCTCCCTATAATAAAATTACTTATTCTACAAAAATAAAGTCTTATCAATAGGTTATAAAGATAATATACCCAAGAAACTGCTTTCAACTGATATTATCAACAAATAATATTCTTACTTTAAGTGGAAGAAAGAAAGGTGTTCCTTAGAGAGTATATTTTCAGATTAATAAACAACGAATTAAAATACTTATTGTATCAAAATAATAAAAATAAGGTAAAAAGTGTATAAAATTAAATGTAATATTTAGATTTTGGCAAGCATTTAATCAGTAACTTCTGTAAAATCTATTAAGCCCCAAACTCACTTCAACTCGGCGTCGGCCACATCCTCTTTGGTCTTGAACTTGGCCATGTCAATGATCAGCTTGCCACGTGTCTTGTTGCGCTCGCGGTGGTTGGCCTTCTTCTCCAACTGCTGCTGCACCCGCTCCCGCGTGGTGCGGTACTCCAAGGCAAACTCGGACAGAGTCCGGCAGAACTCATTGGGTCGCGACTCTGCCACACTGTGCTGCGGCATTCCGAGCCACAGAAGGAACTTCCGGTAGCGGTTCATCACTCGCCGGTGGACGATCTGCAGGATGATGATGCGCTCGGCACAGTCGGCCAGGAAGTCAACCAGCTTCTGCTTCAACGGTGGCGGGCAGTCGTGCTTGGCTATCAGCTTAAGGCGATCCCAGGAGGCCTTGCACTCCGCCTCCAGCTGGTTGAGATTGTGGGCGAGGTCGGTGAAGTCCGCCTTGGAGGCGCGCGTAATGGGCCCGATCTCCGAGTAGAGATCGCTGGTGTCGCTGCTCGACTCCATGACCATGTGGCAGAGGTGGTGCAGCAGCGAGTGCTTGTGCACCGTGTCCTTCACCTCGGGCACCTTGGCCAGGTACTCGATCTGGAATCCCTTCACCGGAGCACCGTTCAGGAAGATGCCCACAGACAGCAGGGTGGAGAGGATGGAGCGGAAGGTGCGGTTCTGACGCAGGATCTCAATGCCTTGCTTGAGGTCCATCAGTGGCTCAGCAATTTCACGCTGTGCAGGTGAGGAGAAATTGATTAGGTAACTTAATAATAAGTCTGGCAGGTAATCTCCTAGAAGCCCACCTCGCTGTTGTCAAAGTCCAGGCGGAAGGCCCACAGCTTAAGGCGAGCCCCCAGCTCCGAAATGGAGGCCAGGGTGAGCAGGAACTGCTCGGCGCTGCCCAGCGGCAGCTCCGGATTGGACAGCTGCGCCTCCTGGATCTTGCCGCGCTCCTCGTCCGTGGGCAGCATGTTGAGCAGCTTGTCGATGCCCTCGCGGGTCACCACGGTGGCGTCCATCTTCAGGATGGCCGCCTTGATGGCCCGCGGCGGAGGGAGCTTGGTGATCGCAATGTTGATGGCATTGGAGCGCTTGTGGTCGAGCACGATGATCTCCTTGCTCTTGTTCAGCTCTTGTTGTTTCTGCAAGATCGGCGGGCAAGTTAGCGGTATTCGGTCAGGGTTCGATCGGTCAGAGATAAAACACAGTGGTGCAGAGAGTGAACGAGTAGAGTGTGGAGTGCAGTGCAGAGTGCAGAGTGCGGATTTGTAGAGGGTTCTGTTCTGTTCTGTTCTGTTCGGTTAACTTGAGATCGTGTGAGAGAGTGTGTAAAAACCAACACCAAAAAACACAAGACATTATGGACTACAGATCGTGAGTTATAGTGAGACATATATATGCAGAGAGATAGTGAGAGAAATACAGACAGGGGACGAGAAACTTAATAACTTTTTCAATGGCACTCACCTCCTAGAGACATTTGGAAACATTTGAATATTTGAGAATTATTTTCATTTGATTTTGAGTTTAGCACAACATTTATGTAGATTTATCCGCAAAAGCAGCCCGTTCGACATTTATGTATTAGGAATTATACAAGAATCCACAGATATAGGGGAAAGAAGAATACAAAAATCATTCGCATTGTGTTAAACACTTAAAGGAGACACTATATCTAGTTTAATCACGCTTAGCGCAGAGTCCTTGAATTTCGAAAACCGTCGACCAATTGGGGTTATAACTTGGGTTACATATACTTATAATTACGCACCTTGGTCATCAAGTCTTTGGCCCGGGACTCAAAGAGATGCTCGAGCTTCTGGGTGTCCACGTTGGCATCGGGCAGCTCGTCCCAAATGGTCTTGCCCACCACCTGCGGTATCATGTCCTCGCGCACTTCCTTCCAGAAGAGCTTGACCTGCGGATGGGACATTAATCGTATATAAAATATAAATGTTTAAATTGTATTATTAAATACAAACCGTCTTCTTGTTCTTTTTGATGGTGTTGTTCCCGTTGACCAGCTCCCCGTTGACGGAGCCATTAAGCGAACTATTGACACTGTTCGTGAGGCTGCCTCCGTAGCCAAACATGGGCGGCGGTGCCAGACTGGGCGGCATCATGGGCGGCGGGGCAATGGCTCCGCCCAGAGGCGGAGGCGGCGGAGGGATGCCGGCTCCGAGTCCCCTTGGAGCCAGCACATCCTTCTCGTCGTCATCCCTGAGATCCGTGAAGTCCAAATCGCAGAGATTCAAGGGGCGGGTCATATTCCTCACCAGCTCCTCCCAGTGCAGTTCGTTCTCTGACTTCTTGGGCTCTGACTTCTTAAGCTCCTGGTCCACACTCGATGATCTGGGGAAGAAGAGGAGCCTTAAGTCACCAAGATCGAAAGACTTTCTTCACTTCTTTCTTTCTCCTGAGATAGTCCCCTATCAGGCTACCTTGTAGAGAGGGCTCATAAATGATTAGTTCGACCTTATCGATGACAGACGCACGCCTAGCAGCAGTATATACTATATATATATTCCGATAAACTATCTGGAATCAGGCGACGAGGGGCGGGGCAGACTACTTTCTAGAGATCCGAGAAACCCGATGACAAACGGTGATACGACCATGATTTTAGGTGCTCCTCAGACTGGGCGAAAACCTGGACTCTTACGAAACTCTCGCATAAATCTAATCTTTCACATTCGCACAATGGACTTTCACATTATCGGCCTGCAGCGGCCATCGTTATCGATTCCCATCCAACGATAAGGCTTGTTCACTATAATTCCCCGATTTCCGGGCGGTATAAAGCCGGTGCACCGGGCAACAATCGGCACATTTGTCAAGCGAGCAACATGGCGGATGTAAGTTGAGGATCGTGGTGATCGCGATACGGGACTAACTCTGTCGATCTTTAACCCCTCCGCAGTTCAACGCAATTCTGGAGAAGACCAAGGCCTTCAGCAAGAAGCCCCCAACGGAGGTCTACCTGGAGTTCTACGGTCTGTACAAGCAGATCCACGAGGGCGACATCTCCATCGAGAAGCCCGCCGATGCCGAGGGCGCCGCCAAGTACGATGCCTGGCTGAGCCGCAAGGGCACCTCCGTGGACGCCGCCAAGGCCGCCTACATCGCCCTGTACGAGAAGTACAACCCCATCTACGGATAAAGTGTGATTTATACATGTCTGCCATCCCCCAATAAATCTTGACCACCTTTGAAGCCGAATGGTTATCTTCTTGGAAGACAGTTGTCGATGGTTTCTTTATGACTGCCCAGACGGGGATCGTAAAACTTTGGCACACTTGCTTATCTGTTGGGGATTAGCCTGAATCGTGATCTTTGGATGATAGCGCCATTTTTGATCGTAAATCTTTTTATAAGGAATCCCTACGAAGGTGTACAAGTGAACAAGGTATCTCTCTGCCTAAGATTACATTATGGAGTCTAATCTAGGAACCTTTAATTTACAACAACTTGTACTGATTTTAGAAATAGTATAACCCTTGATTTTTGATAAGGACTCTACAGTCTTTATATCTTGAAGTATTCATAAAAACTTTGGATTTTCGGCGATTAAGTCCACTATCAATACTGTTTTTTTTGATGATTAATGATGAATAAAAGCTTTTAATCATGTTAGAATGACATTTAAATAGTATTTTTAAATATAAGAATAGGATAATAATCAAATCTGAACAGAGATCAAATCAGCAATAAAGCAAGACAAACTTCAAGATAATAAGAAGGAAAATATGTTCAGGAATCTTTGAAATTCCTGTAGGATAAGCTAAATCAACTCACCTGGATATCTCGCCCTTGCTCTTGCTCTTGGCCAGACCCTCTTTGGCTTTCGATATGAGGCCGGACATGTCGCCGACGATGGCTCGGTTGGCTGACTCCTGCGTGGGACTCGTGGGCAGGTTGCTCAGTTTCTGGGTGAGATCCTTGACCGTGTGGTCCCGCTTCAGCTGAAGCAGCAGCTGCTTGTCCTCGCTCTCCAGATCTGAGGGATTGGATAGAAACTTTTTATTTAACACGGATTTCTTTTTCGAAACGGCACTCAAAAGTATGCAGCGGCGCAGGCGCAATGCAATGTGGTTGAGCTGGCGGCGCTTGAGAGTATGCAACACAGGTGAGAATATACACACAGGTGAGGCAGGTGGGAGAGAGAGAGAGTTAGGAGTGGCTAGACCCACCTGACGGATCCACGGGATGCGGCAACAGCTCGGGGTTAGTACTGGTTAGGGTTCGGGCTGGCGGCGGGCTGCTGTAGATGGGAGCATGCCACCAGCCAGGTGGCGGCGGCGGCGGAGGAGGTGGTGGTGGAGGCGCCCCCACGGGCTTTCGGACCGGGCTCAGGGGCTCCGGTTCGGGCACTGTATCACACTTGACGGGCGTGGAACTCAACGGTTCCGGGATGAAATCGAATCCCGAGGCATTCAGCGTCTTCTTGGGACTCAGCAGCACCTCCGGCGCCGGCTGGTCCTTCGCCAGGATCTGGTGCTTTGGCGACTGGCTGTAGTAGTTGTTCAGCCGATTGGCCTCGTTCTCGTACTTCTTGTAGGCACTGTCCGTCTGCTGGATGTTCTTCATGATGCCACTGATCACCGTGGAGTTGCGCTCCCGGAAGAGGTTCTTCTTGGTGAGGAACTCGCTCTGGCTGTTGTTGTGGTTGTTGGCCTTGTCGAAGCTGTTGTTGATGATGGAGATGCTGTGGCTGCCGGTCAGGAGCTGCTTGCTGGGGCTCATCAGCAGCAGGCTGTTGTTCGGCGTCTCGTTGCTGCTGATGTTGCTCAGGTTGTTGTTGCCCAGGCTGCTCTGGTTGCCACTGACATTGTTGCAGGACTCGTGCTGCAGCGACTCCGGCGGACTGTCGCCGCCTTGGACCGTGGCGGGAATGGCGGTTACGATTTGGCCTTTTTTATGGCGCATCAGCATGGATGGAGTGGTGGTATTTTGTGTGGTAATGGTTAGCATGATCAGCGGGTGAACAGCGGGACAACAATACACACAGTGATTAGCGTTTTTGTTTTCGGGGAGAGAGAATCACACGTTAGTTAGTTAGCAGCTGGTGAGGAGCAGCCATATCCTTAGCCTAGGACTTACCCAGACCCTCGCGCTGCTCCAGAGCGGCAAAGATGCCATTGGCCGCCGCCTCCTGCTGCTCCTTGAGGAAGCTCTTGTGCCGCTCCGCTCGCTCTCGTCTTCTGCGGAGTCCCGGCGTCACTCCTGCTCCATCGCGAGCTAAGGGATTAAAGGATTATTACATTTTTATTAAATTGCATATTTTAATTCAAGAGCCTACGTTTCTTTTCGTTAAACAGCCCGCCACTAAACTCCGTGGAGTTGCCGGAACCGGAGCTGTCCTCGTCCAGGGTGGCCTGGGTCGGGGTCATTCGGAGCACTGTGGTGGGCAGGACCTTGGTGAGCGGCGCAGGGCTGTTGTCAGTGCTGTGGCGTCGGGACTTGCGCCTCTCCGTGGTGTTTGCTCCTGGCCTATAGCGCTGCGTCTTCCGCATTGAGTTCTGGGGCAGACGCTGGCCATCAGACTCGCCATCCTCGAATCTGACAGAAAGAAATATTATAATTTATAAATATTTACGCATAAAGACTATAAATCACTTCAACACAGCCTCATAGAGTTGCAGCTGATCGAGCAGATCCAGATCGGTGCCGGGCTTGGACATGTATCGCTGTATCACAGTCTCCATGCCCTGCTGCTCCAGGAGATCGCTCTCGTCATAGAAGCTGTCCTGGTCGTTGAGGCCAGCCAGGGTCTTGTTGATCAGCGAAGTGGCATAGATGACCAGCTCGGCATCGGCATTGTCATAGTCCTTAAGCAGTCTGGAAGGCAATCGTTTAGTCTTGGTCCATCTCTAATCCCTGGCTAGCCCGAAAGTAGGCAGTGGTCGGGCGATAGTTACCTCATAATGTTCGACCAGGGCAGAGTGCCCTGGGAGGCATCCACCGCGTGAATGGCACTGACCAGCACATAGCAGTTGGACTCGGCGTACTCCACGAAGACCAGCAAGAGCTTGAGGGCGGTCTTCACCACGGACCGGTAATTGGAGGCAATCAGCGAGTAGAGCCACTGCATCGTCGGCTCATGCTTCATCACGCCGTTCATCCCGTCCACATAGAGCATGACCTGCCGCCGCCGCATCGAATGACATGATTAGTCGACGTCGTCGATTGGAATCTCAACTGGGATGGGACCTACCTGACCGAGGGCCCGCAGAATGTAGTTCTGATAGTTCTGGTCCGCGCAATTGCCCACGCGCACCAGGCAATTGAGGCCGCCGAGGGCCACGAAGGCGTGCACCAGATCCTTATCCTCCTGGAACACCTGCTTCAGCGAGAAGAGGGCCCGCCGCAGGTCGCTGCCCTCCGAGGAGAGGAGTTTCTCTGCAAGGGCAAAAGGATTCCCCGTTGGTCACACGCTGCGTATGCGCAATAATTGCTGAATTAAACTCACCGATAATCGCATGCACGCGCACATTCAGCTGCGTTCGCACCACCAGCGAGTTTTTGCGGCTGTAAATAGGTAAATAAATGTATAATTTAATATTTATTAAATATATTATTAATAAAGAAGAGGAAAGCTCAAAGGCTAGACAGAAACGATTCAAATGCAATTTTTATGCACAAAAGAATACATCTTTAACTAATTTTTGTATTGCTGATAAGAGTATAATTTGTATTATTAAAATTAAACGTTAATGATATTTTTGTCTGTTAAACAAATTTCCCGATTTACCTGATAATTGCTTATAAAAATAGGGTTTAAATACAACAAATTGTATATTTTATTATTTCAGATCTGAATACATTTCATTAAAAAACGACACCTCGCCTTGCTCTTATATTGTGGACTGCCAAAACAAGCCAATAGTAAGCCACAATGGGGAGCTGCTGGCATATCGAAGCCTGGCCCATTCCCATTCCCCTGGCCAGTTCATTGACCAGCTAAGAACATTGATTACCCGCTGGTGCGCGCGTTGCTTCACCCCGGCACCACAGCTGGTCATAATAAAAGTAATAACAAACGACGCAGATAATTGAAAATGGACTATGAGGCGGCGGACATGGGCCGAGACTCCGAGATGGACTCACATATAGACAGAGTCCGCACAATAAAGGTGAGTGTCTGAGCCGGAGTCGAAGACGAGGTCTGCGCAGACACACCTGTGACGGTAACATGTCTCCCTTATTGCAGAGAAAGAAAATGCAGATAATGATTGACAAATTCACTAAAAAGCTAATAAAAAAAATATAATTATATTTTAGAAGAGGAAAAATCACCTTTGGGAAAGAGTTATTTAACGCAAGCATCATGATAAATTACCAAAATTAATTACCCACATCTACAAAAAATTGATCCGCTGGCCTAGTGACTGAGCATTCGCCTCTGGTGCAGTGGGTTTCTGGTTCAAAGCCCAGCGGGCAATTATACCTTTTATTTTTGGGTGTTTTTCCATAAGTAATGAGGCTAAATTAGAGGAATTTCTATAAGACATAGGTCTAGGTGGTCTAGCAAGAAAATATCACAAAACATCTTAGAAAAACAGAAGTTTCCAATTAAGTTACTTTAAAAAATTAAAACATTTCCTGTGATATTTATACTGTCCTTAATCTCTTACAAATGCCAAAGTAGTTATATCTTTTACACCACCAACTAGTATTTAAGACTCCTTAATTATCAACCGTTTAATTAATGGTCTAACCATTAATTTCTTCCTGTGTGCAGATTGACAGCGACGGGCAACTTTTGCGGAATTTTGATGCGAATTGAAGCGCATGATTTGCATGCGAGCTCGGGCTGCCATGACTAATGCGATAAGCATGATTAGTGGCCATCGGGCTGCGCCGGCACTCTTGGTCCAAGGAACACTCCACTCCACCCCACTCCGATCCACTCCCATTGGCGCCACAACACTCGTAAATAGAGTGGGGACGAGCTGCGGCGCAAAGTGGCGGCAATTTGCGCAGACGCGGCGACATTCACGTTATAATTTCACAGAGCGCGCAGATATGGCTTAGAGGGAGCTCCGCCCCTTAATGACTGATGATCACGGAGATGCGGTGCAGAAGTCAAAGTCAGAAATAGACCAGGAATCTATCAATCTATGCGTTCTTCTCCTGCTCTCCTCCCTGCGGCAGAAGGTTAGCCAACTCCAGATCGTTGACTTTGAACCACTGCCCCCGGTACGGTTATGGTTATGGCCAAGTTGCTGCTGCCAACATCTTCTTTATTTTTTCTGCGGCCGCTGCTGCTGTTACTTTGACACTTGTGCCCCGTCGCGTACATCATTTTTCTTTGTGCCTCTCGACTTTTGCAGTTTTTTGTGAGGCTGCCCTAGCGCCTGCCTTTGTCATGACATCACGTTCCGTGGCCTGATCGCGAATAAAATAAAGAAGGAAAACTAAGAACTAGAGTAGCCGGAGCTGAATTCGACTGGGAAATACCTCAAGAAGGGATTAAAGAGTACTAAAGAGGCTTAAGCCTGAAAATATGAAACAACTTTGTTTGGATTGAATCGTTTTCTACCTCAGTTAAATACCCTTTGCTGGCCAAAATCCTTGGGTCTTATAGAAAAGGGGGAACTTGTTCATCTTCCTTAAGAAACCCTCTTCATTTAAGAGGTATTTGAAAATGTACTTGTGCATAAATAACATGCATGCCAGTTATGAGAAATGGCCACAAGAAATGTAAATATAACAACTACAGAGCTGCGACAACGACTCAAAACTGACGTGGCGAGCGTTTTTATTTTGTCTTTTGTGTCAGTCTGCTGCAGTCCCAGTCCCTGCCGCCTTGCCGCGGATTAAATGCAAATTAACTGCTGGCTGCGGCAAAGGCAGCAACAAGTTGCACGTACCACTGCAATGTCGTGGCATGCAAATGTCTCTCGGACAGTCTCAGTCGAAGTGGTGGAGTGGCAGGCAGGTAAGCAGCTAACCAACTAACCAGGTAGGCTGCAGATAGACGGACTCCGTTTCCTGTGCCACAGATAGTGACAGTTTTTTTTTATGGCCTCCGCCAAATAACTTTATTAGCGAGCGATGGCGATGTCGGCGGTCCGCCATGGCGTATGTGTAATATGTTGCATTTCGGTGAAAGGCTGACAGAGCCACCCACGATCAGCTGCCCCAGTAACCCAGAGGGGATCGACTGTTTACCTGGTCCGGTTCAGATCGGTTTCCTGATCAGCTCTCCTAGCCGGTGACTGCGAAGAGCAGTTGACTCCAGGCAATGCAAATAATTTGTAAGATAGTGATGGCAGTGAAAGTCTTTTTCGTACAAAGTCTAAGCTAATAGAAAACCTAATCAACTGATACGCAAAAGAATGCTCTATTTCTTTTACTTAAATTATTTAAAAAACTGTTTAAAAAGAGCATTCAATTGTGCCAGGAAACGGATAGCTTTCAGCCAGCGGGAAAATGGGTTCAAGGTAAGGCAGCATAAATAGAAAAACCTCTGACAAATCCCCGCGAGTGGGTGCAGTGCACCAGGTGGGCACAACCACAATCAATGTGTGACAATTCGTTTCTGTCCAGGCTCATTAGCCGGCGTTTTGGGTCAGCTGTGGGAGCTCCCTCCTTCCGCCTCCTAGATCGTTGCGAGCACTCACCTGGCATTGAGACCCTCGATCTCCTCCGTCTGCTCGGCCAGAGATGACTCCAGGTCCAGATAGGCGCCGTAGTCGCCATCCTTGTACACTTGAATGGCCGCATCATCGATCTGCAACGAGGGAAAAGGAGAAGCTTAGTTTCGCCGGCAATTATAATTAAAGTCTGGCTAAAAGTAAATGGCAACGGCCGTCCCGCCACTACCGCACTACGCAGTAAAAGTTGTTTATGGTCTCGGATCTCAGGAAAAGAGAAAGAAGTCGATGTAGCTGGCGATGCCGATGGAGTTTGAGGTTGCAGTTGCACTTCGAGAGGTTCATGTGCTGCTGCAGCGTAGAACGTTTTTGATGCATTGAAAAAAATAGGGACATTGTAGATAATCTTTAAGATAAACATTTGTAAACTTTATACTAATGTCAAAATTAAGACAAGCTGAGAGTCACGAGGTCACAAGTTATAAGCACCACTGGGCTCAATAAATATTTGATATCAGCAAAGATATAAAATATTCTATGTGATTTTGGTAAATATAAAATGTAAACAGATTATCCTAATATAAATATCTTTAGCATTTTATTAGTAACAATTTTTTTTTGTCAGTGCATTGACGGACTCCGCTGCATTGAAAGTCCGCAGACGATTTCGTTTAGGCGCGCATTGAGGCCGACTCTTGATTGCTGGCCAAGACTTAGCGAGTGGCCAAGATGACGCGTCGTCGCCGGCTGGTCACCTACTTTTCTCTGCTTTCGGTTTTCAGTTTTCCAGCCGCTGATTGATCAAGCTCCTGCTGCTCGAATCCGCTGATTGACGGCGGTCGCAGCCGTTGTTTTATTGGCGCATTGAAAGTAATTATTTCTGCATTTACAGAACAATTACCGGGCAACATGGAATTATCTGTGTTGACCACTGGCTGGCCGTCTGACTGGCTTAATGTGTGAAAAAAGTAAGCAAAACAAAGGCAAAAAAATGAAGAAAAATACTGTCTGTCATCCGGGTGGAAGATTACACATACGCCCCTTTGGACACGCCCCGGCATTAGCTGAAAAAGCAAGCTGGCTTTTTGTCTGGCTTCTATTCCCTTTAGGCCGAGACACACCCTCGGCGAAACTAATCGCATGTCCTGGGGGCTTAGCCGTCATTTATGAGGATTTTGCAGACGAAGAAACCGTTTGCTAAATTTAGGTATTGACCAGGCCAATGACTCTTCCAGGAATCTAAAAACAAACACATCACTTGCCTAGGAATAATCTATTACTGCATTTCACAGAACAAACATGAGGCATGACTATAAACCCTACAGTATAGACTGCCTTCCATCATTTCCAAGTTAAATGACTCGCCGCCACTTGAGAGCACTGAATAAAAAATATTTTCCCAAAGTGCCATGCTGTCTCGCGAGTCACGATTTCTTATCACAAAGAGAGCTCTCCACTTCCATATTTTTCCCTGGCAAATTTTGACTCAGGTCAAGCTTCCGCATGTTGATTCAGCATTTAGGCAGAGGAAAACAAAACTTTCTAGACCAACTTGGTCCGTCATTGTTTGCCCAAAGTCGGACCGGCGATTCACATTCAAATTATGTGTCAAATGCGTGCTCTAGTCGGTGGTATTTATAAACGCCTCTTTATATAAGCCATCGGGCAATTAAAATCAAAGCAAACATCGACGGCACGCTCTCTGGCCAGAAACTATACCCATTCCGGCTCGCTTTTATGATTTATTTATATTTCGCCTCGTCTTTGACTCTCATATTCAAACTCATTCATTCATTCACAGCTCTATGCAAATTTGATGTCGCTTTTTTTGATTTGGAATCCGATGTCGGGCTTTTTTGCCTTTACTTGAGCGAAGCATGACATGTTTTTTAATCAAAATGATTTTTGGCAAACACATAAATGTGGCTATTGACACAGTTAGGTTAAAATCGACGAGGAGAAAATGTAAAAACGCAGGGCAAATTTACAGAAAATCCAATATGGTTGGCAAAACAAATAAATACTATCGAATTATTGACAGCCAGCTCAAATAAACTAAATAATTAACGATTCAAAATTAATTTTCATTAATTTATCACATTTTATGCGACCAAAAATGGTAAGTCAAATTAGATGGGAATTTTAATGGAGGGGCGAGCCAAAGAGGCATGGGTAATTTATAACTCCAACTATTAAGTATATATGTATGTGGTAATGACGGTGATTTATAGTCGCTAATGACTGCATGACACATGCTTATCTTCACGGCTGGATTGGTATCTAACGAGGGGTTAGATTACAAGTAATAGTGACATGGACTTGCGGTCCTTAATATCTACTCATTTAGATTGGATCAAAGGCCGCTAACAATCTACAAGTAGAGGAACAAAGAGCCATATTGTCTGACCTTGTTTCAGTTTGCCGATATCGGTGACTAACACTTTTGCTTTCACATCAATCATAGTTGATTGACCCTCAGCTGACCGCAAAATCCGACGGACGGCGGTGCTAATTGAACTTAAAGAAACTTCAAAGATGCGAGGAGGACTTGTGCAAATGGTTTCTGCAAACATCCAGAGATGCGTAAGTGTCAACGTGGCTCAAATATTTGGCCAACGTGAGCAATTTGTAAATGGATAATGGAAAATTTCCCGGCCCAGCCAAGCGTGTGAATCGAAGTGAGCCCATTTGATTGGCTTTGAATTTAAATATTGGCCGGTCGTGTGAATGACACATGTAAGTGACGCAATGCAATGCCCCCAATACAGCGATTATCATCACAATTAATTAAATTAGTTTTTTGTTACATTTATTTACTCAACCGAAAGAGCGTTTCAATTCCATTGCGGTGGCTTTTCACTTTGATTTTATTCTATAAATTCTTCTATCTGCCTTTGTTTGGTTTCTGTTGATTGGAAGTACTTCATATATGCTTATCTTATTCTAGTATATTTTTTGCTTCGCTTAGGTGCCCAATGCAAAGGCAAAAGCTACAAAATTAATTGGCAAAAAGAATAACATAACAAATGGAAATCAAAACAAAGTGAAATAATCATTTTTACAAAGGTATCCGAATGGTAGTGTGCCCTGTAATTTAATAAGAGGAAAGATAATGGGACGACAATACTCGTGTAATAACCCTAATAAATTACGAAAGCAAAGGGTTTGTTAACATTATTAAAATTATAAATTGGTAATTGGTAAAGAATATACAAAATAAGAATTTGTATTAAATATCATTATCATTAACATCCAAGTTACCTTTTTTTAATATTTGTTTACGGAAACATTTGGTTGTTAGAGAACCTATTTACTCTATAAAATTAATAAATCATTCTTTCGATGACTTAATTCGTTCTTAACTGGTAAATGTATATATACCCTCTACCCCTATAGACTTCTTTTTTTTAAGTTCACATCGTCTTATTGGCCGACAACGAGTTATATATATAAATAAATAATCATATTTTTAAGTTTGTGTCTTTTCAATCTGCTTGAGTCGCACTGCCCTGATGGCTGATGTCATCGAAGACCCGCCGACGCCGCCGGAGATTACCGATCGACGAGGCGAAAATTTATAGATCTATTGTAATGCGCTAAATTTAACAAGTTGCATGAATGCCGAGTATAGAGTTCTGTTCGCTGACTAATTGGACAAATGGCATTTACAGCTGCCGCTGCTGCTCGGAGCTCCCACTTTTCCAGATCTGCAACTGGCTGCCACATAAATCTGCCTACGACAACAGCATCCTGGGCTGGGGGGAGCCAGAACTTCCTTTAGCGATTTGCTCATTAGAATTTATTGCCGCCGCTTGTCAAGATTTACGTATCCTTACGGCACTCGTGGCTCCACTGGCTTCACTGGGAACTCCAGCTCGCAGCTGGATGGGATGACAGATGACAGGCAGGGAATGGGGGCTCCTTAGTGGCTTTTTTGCAAATTAGTCAAAGTCAGGCCCAAACAATGGCAGGCTTAGATAATTGCTGGCCGGCCCTGGCTTTCACAATAGTTGTGTGTGCTAACGCCAAGAAGTCGGCCCCAGTCTGGCCCAGGGCTCCAGCTGGTGGAGCTCTTTTTCCAGCTCCAACTTCCTATTAGTTGCCACAGATTGTGCGATAGCAATAAGTTAGCCTGGCCGGGGGCCGCCGCTCTTCCCCCCAATGAATCGAGGAGGGCCTGGGCCAGAGCCAAGCCCTCGTCAGATCCAGAGCCTCCGGTCCGGAGCCGCATCTGCCATTGTCTTCTCTGGCCGAGGATCTCCTTTCCGAGCAGGAGGAAAGGGTCATTGCCTTGCAATGCATCATTTGCTCATATCGCCCAGCTACACAATAAAATATTGTAATAAATGTTTAACTATTTCTTGTTCAAATTCAAGATTATAGTAAAGCCTAATAAGATTTCTACGAAAATTATGATTAAATTTGAATAAACAGAAACCTACGTTCTCTCCGACTTCCTGCTTGAGTTTACCTTTGTTTTTCTCACAATTCAAACGCTTGGCAAAGGCAAAGTTTGCCCTTTGTTATTGACCAATTACCATTTTTGCGAATTTCCCCCAAAAGTTTACGTCCATTTGTTTTAGTTGTGGTTTTTCCAATTCAACGCTCTCTCTTTCTGGCCGCAAATAAAACTTATTCCGTTTCAATTGACCTATTCTAGGCACAGATTTCCTCTTCCCTTCGAGCCATGTCGGTTTTCAGTTTGCGGCTAAACTTTTTTGTTGTATTTCGATTAAGTTTAATCTTTGCCTTTCATGTGGTCTTTTCTCAAATAAATCAATTGTAGGTTTTGTTTACTTTTTCATGTTTTTTGCCAGGGGCAATAATGGCTCCCTCCCAGTCTTGCTTACGTCGAACGAGTTATAATTTTTTGATTCGTTTATTTTAATAGGAAATGTGGAAGCGATTTAGAACGATAAATGCGTCCAAACACGCTATGCAAATTATTGTGTTGAGCCGCAAAAACCTCACTGAAATATGCGAAATTTAATTTGGACATTGGTGGCATCATTTTGCAAACAACAGTGGATATGATAAGTTAGTGCTGAATATTAAAAATAAGAACTAATTATTTTTATTGTTTTTTCTTGATTTTACCAGTAAGATTTTATTATTTATTACTTGTAAAAATGTTAAAATTAGATCAACAATATTCTGCAATTAACAATCTGCCAGCATACTTTTGGAAGTTGCTGTTTAACTAATCAACACTTGTATCAGAGTTTTGCGATTGCAAAAAGCTGTCGTCATGCCATAGAAATACATTTTTAATTTGGCAAAAACCTTCGAAAACTATAAGGTAGTCAAAGAATACCCAATCCAAATCTTGATCATGATAATGCCTTTATCCACCTTTTAATGTATTCAAAAGTATCTCGTAAATGCGCAGTAAAAGAGTTAATGTCTTTTAATATTTAAATGTGTGTTTGTATGGCTTAGTAAATTTTGCGCAACAAAAGATTTTTTCAGCTGAAAGATTCAGTGATAAGCTGCCACAAGATAAGCTAAAGCCAGTTAAGACCCAAAAAGAAAGGGGTTTTAATGTACTTCTGGTTGATCGTTGAATAGCGAAGAGAAAGAAGGAAAGGTACGAGTAAATTATAAGTTATTTGCATAAATATATTATTTATTTATTTAAAATCCTTAAAGCTATGATTTTAGCTTAAGGAATACTAAAACATTTTATATGTTAAACAGAAATTAAAGAATATCTTTAAAAGATAGCAAATTATATTTTAAAAAGCTGATTTTTAATCTTTACTTTATAGTTAAAATATATATTTTGTAGTATAATATATTAAACATTTTAATGTCATTTTAATTTTGCTTACACTGTGCGGTGCATTCAGCAGCCGTAGGATGGTGGCCAGCTGGTGGGCCAGCGGCATGGTGGTGGCGAAGGCGTAGGTGGGCGCCCGCACTGGGATCGGGAAGGCGGTGCAGGCCGAGAGGGGATCGCTGTCCACCAGGTACTGCACTCGGAACGTGATCAGCTCGTCGGGCTCCATTTTGACAATCATTTTGGCTGCTTTTTGGCGGATTTCAATCACTTTTGCACATTGGTCTTATTTGATTTGCGTCTATTTACTTTTCCCGATTTTCACTGTTATTTATTTACATTTTCACTTGAGCTCGAACTGGAAATGGATTTTTTGGCATGAATTTCTTGTGTTTGCTTTGGTTCGCTTGCAATTTGTTTTAATTTTGATTTTTTTTTTTTGCGGCCCAAGCCGAGCCAAGCCCCTCAGCGAATTTGAATCGAAAACATTGTTGCATAATTGTACACACGCATGTTGCGCAATTTTATGCTAAATATTGCAAATTGTTGGCGTGCCACGCCCACCCTGGCGCCCCCTTGAAGCTGGCCGAAGATTCGAATAGCATAATTGCTATTCCGAACCGGCTGGCGCTCTCTTTTCTCTTTATTTGTGTAAATATTTGTCTTTGGATTTCTGGTTGGACGACAACTCGCCTTGGCTCATAACGCCAATGCTGATGATGATGACGATGGGGACCGCAATCATGATGACGATGGCGACGGTTGTGTAACTTTCAATTCAATGTCAGCAGAGAAAAAGAGACACCCGCCCCGCTGCGGTGTTGTTATATTTAAATCATCATCAGCATGCAGGGCACTGCCTCAAATCGAAACCAAATCAAGCCTGAAATATCAAAGAGGCGACGTCTTGGTGCCTTTCCACTCAGAAAAAAAGTGGTAGATCGAAGTTCAAATAGTAAGATCAGTCATGTTTCACTTAATAACATTCTGTTACAATAAAACTGTGCTAAAGTGAAAAGAAAATCTCATCGATGACAAGAAATATACTGAGGCAATCCTGGCGGAAGAGATGAACGTATAGTCATTGCTGACATTGTCCTTTGAAACCCTTAAATTAGTATAAGTCCCTGTTAATAATTAATAGTATTTGGGAGAACTATAACAATTATTGTATTGCTAACACCAAATAAATAATTCATACCCTTATTTCCAAACACAAAAAGAATTTTACTTTCCGTATGTTTTGCAAATAAAGAATTGTTTAATTCACAAACACTTTTCGTTTAAACAATTTCACAGATACAAATTTTCTTTAAAGAAGCCTTTAAAATTATCTTTAATCAGTTCTATTTTTTTCAGTGTACTTCTATTGCTATCTCTGCCCCACAAGGTACCGCTAAATGTCAGACGTTATGTGCGCTGTTTATGCAAATATGCAAGAGACGGTCGCTGCAGAGGTTTCTGCGGTTTATGGGCCGAGGGCCTGTTAACGAGGTTCTTGAGTGGTCGTGGTCTTGGTAAGTTGGTAGCCGGAGTTCTCCCCCGGTACGAGTGCCCCGCATAATTGTTCATAACGTGACTCTAATGGACGCCGCCGTGCTTGCCGCCGGAGTTGGTCTTGAAGTTGGATTTGGACTTGGACTTGAAGTCGCGGCTCAAACACTTGTCGCACACTGACATTGAACTCGGCGGAGGTCCGAAGACGGTTGGGAAATGGCTCGAAATGCGATGAGATGAAATGAGATGCTCGCTCGTATTTTAGAAAGTATTTTACGAGTTTACACGTAAAAGAAGACAATTACCTAGCAATTACTTGAATTATTTTTTAATATTTTAAAGAGCATACTAAAGTTTTGTTGAGAAACGAAGACAAACTAAGAAGTAGATGTTATATTTCGAGTACATACAAACTGGGAACGGGAATATGGCGCAATAAAAATTTACATATTTTAAGCTAAACATAAAAAAATCAGGCCAGGTGAACCTATAATTTGGAGGCTGACGTAGATATTACTCAATACCAACCACATCAATTAGCGTTCTTCTCGCGAGCAATTAATAAATTCCTTTGCTACCATTTTTCACTTAACAGATTCTCGTGGGCTACCATTTGGCAATTTGCCGAACACGTTTACCAATAAGTCACTTTGGAACTTGAAATTTGTACTATACAACATGTAATTATTTAGTATTTTAGCAACTAACTCAACACATTTTTCACAGATGCCAAAAGTGGCGGCTTTTAAAAAGCCACAAAAAGCGCGCTTAATTGCAATAATTCATTGCGAAGCCACAGCGAACAGCAATGTGAGGTAAATACGACAAAAAAATACAACAAAACAAAATGAAAGCCATAAAAAGGCTAATAAAAGCGGCTAACAAAGGGAAAACAAAAGCCAAGAATATTGTGCAAACGTAAACAGCTGTTCCAAAGACCCGAGTTCGAATGCCCGATTCTGGCGAACGGCGAAATACGGAATGTGAAATGAAAAAATAAAGTCGAGTCATTAAGCGCTGAACCGAGGTGTTTTCAGGTGGGCTTTGGGGCTGGGCCAAGGGTCCCCGTCCCCTCCAGAAAGGAAGTTAACAACAAAGAGTTAGGGTTTAATTGAAAGACAGCGCAGAGCAGGACTGGCAGAAGGAAGACAGGCCTTGCCAGGCTTCTTTTCCTCTTCCTTTGCTCTTTTTGTTTCTTTGGCAAAAAGCAGGTGTGCCAAAACCGAAACCAAAATACGAATCCCAGCCGAGAACCGGCAGAAAAAGCCAACTACCAACCGGCAACAACTTGTTCTCAACATGCGAAAGTCAAGTTACAGCCGGCTGCCTTTTGGTTTCGTTTTTAAACTTTGAAAATGAAGTCAGAGCGGGCCGAAGAGATTTTACTTTCACGCATATAAAATGCCAGTTTATAAATGGACTTGGACTTGGACTTGGGCTCCCGGCCAGGCCGGAACTCTCGATCGGCCAAAAAGGGTTTCGCCCCAGTCAAAAGTTAAGTGTCCATCGGCGAAAACCGCTGTGGCGCTCGTCGTCTATGGCTTCCTCATTGCCGGCGACGTGCAGAAATTTAATGAAATTAAATAAATATTATAGGAAAACTAAAAGCCATTGTACAGGCTGGCATATTTAGTTACAAATTACGACAATGGCGCCGGAGACCGATGTTGGCCATATTAAAGTGTAAATAATTTATGCAAATGCTGCAGTCAGTCGCGCAATTTGGCAGCAGCGGCACCCACAACAGAAGCAATAACAAAAGTAACAATGAAATGCACTGGAAAAAAAGGGGTGACTATAAATGAGAAGAAAAACAAATTGTATAATACACCAGAAGTAAATATTTCCAATTATCAAATTAACCAGAAGATAATTGATACTTTGTTAATTTACTAGCAATTTATTTTCTGCCAAAGGCTAATCTAATTTTGATAATTATAAGCACACACTAATTTTCTGATTTTCCGGTCAAGAATTATCCGAAAATTGCCCCAATTTTGGCTGGGTGTACAGTAACCACTGGCAGGTAATGAAACCCGCCCGCTGGCTCAAGGAAACTCTGCTGGTCTCCTCTTTTTTTTCGACTCCACTCGCCTTGACTCGCTTAAATGAACTTTCACTTTTTAGTGCCTTGTGGTCGTTTACTGGCTTTCCAGCCCCTCGTCACCCCATCACCTCGTCACCCGCTATCCACCAGCAGACTTATGTTGCAATCGCTGGAGGAGCCAGGCAGTCGCTGCTTCTTCGCTTTTTATGCCATCAATTATGCAAATTTTCCTCGCCGCGATGGCTAATAACTTAGCAATTTCCCAAAGACGCTTAATTGACAGCTACTGTGCAGCGACATTAGCAGCCTTACCCACGGCGCTTCCATATGATCCATTAAATATTACCGGATGATCACGAGTCAGATGTGCTCTCCACAGAGCATTGACATTGATGGAGTTCAGGTCTTTTAAGGGGGTTTTATATATTTTTGAAAATATATCTCCTAATTTCTCGCCATGTACGTTTATTTACTGTTAATTGTCGCGCCAGAAAGTCAATTGAACCAAACATTGTGGAATATATTATAATAATTACCTTGTCATAACAATATTTCATGAAATCGAACCTGTTAATAGGCTATAACTAGCTTTTTGCTGACTAAGTGCCAAGTATTTCCCTTCCCCACGAAATATCTTCTATTGTTGACTTTATCTTTGGCATAATCACTTAGCACCTAATCGAAGCCAATACATATTTAGCTTATTAATTAATAAGTCACATTGATTACTTCAACTTTATCTTAATATCTGCACTAGAGCCCAACTTTTTATAGGGAAATACATAAACATTTCACACGTGACACTTGATCGATTTCAAGTTCACTCGAAGTTGTACTATTTAATTTGGTTTACTTGTTACTCGAACAGTTCGGTTACTTACATATCTGTTAGTTGGCTGCAAAGTGAACAATCGAAACCGTTGTCTGAGATACCTCAGTATCGGAGGGGAACTTGCGATACTTATCGCTGACTTAATAAAGCCATAAACGCAGATAGGTTCAATAAGTTCGCAGAATGCGCAAAAAAAGCGAATAAAAAAGAGGGGAACAAGCTGAAAAAGCTTCCCACTTTGGCTGTGGCCATGCCTCGCTGAACAGCAAATATTTTTGGCCATACAAATTCAAGAAGAAATAAGGAATACCCGAGTATAGGCGAGCATGTTCCACACACATTCCTCGACGATTTGTCACGCCAAGATCGGAGTGCTGGAGAAAACGAAACTAAATGCGTTTTTCCGAGACACAAACAAACAAATAATTTGAGCGGGGCTTTCGGGCGGGGGGAAAAGGGTTCTCCGGCAATCAGAAGAAAAGTTGTTTGACCTCTTGACTGAATGACTGACTGACAGACGGCCTGGCTAACAGACTGCAACACATAAAATTGTTAAGCGACTGCATTTAAAAATAATTTCAGCTGCCAATAACAGAAACACGGCCAACAACGATGATTGGCCTGGGCACAGGGACTGAAACTGGGATTCGGATTGGGCTGAGAGCGGGATCTGAAGCTACAGAGCTTGACTGGCACTAGTAGACAAGGGAAATACATCTTATTTACTTTTTCCTCAGATATTATATTTAAACTCTGATCTGATGTTAAGATTTATTAAGAATTATGTCTTGTAGAATTTTTAATTTAAGGCTTGGGTTGTATTTGTATTTATTTCTGCAATATATAGTCTAAATATTCTATGAACAATTCAGTTTATCCTTAAATATTTAAGTATTTTAAATGTAGATATCTTAAAAACACTTTGTTAGCTAGTGTAATAGACCCCGAAACAAGTTTGAACCGCACAGAGACAGAAAATTGTGTCACGTTTGTGTTTGAAACGGTTAAATGTTTGAGGAAAACACTGAAACACATTAAGAGGGACGAGAAGAAAGAGATCTGGAGGGAACTCCGAAACGGGGGTACGATATCCCCATTCCATAGGGTTCGGAGCTCCGACACGTGCATACCGAGGCATAATGTGCGTGTGCGCTTGATTTATTGGACTCTCCAGCTGGACGATGGCCAGAACCACGTCTGATTTCGTATGCAGCTGATGCCCCCAACTCTCTGCAGCCAAAGTCCAAGAATGCCAGCTCATTATGCCACCGGCCAGAAGGGGGAATAGGTAACTGGGAGGGTATGGTTCTTCACAGTTAATTATAACAATAGCAGCAAATCGCCTCTGGCAGCTCGTAATTGTCATAAGCCCCCGAGGAACGGAAATGGAGAAGCACTCTGGCGACACTACCACTAAGACCAGGAAATCGCCGACTATCGACTACCGCGTGTTCAGTTGGAAAATTCCCAGCTTACCATCTTGGAGCCGTGCCATTCGTAAGTGTCAATATGTTAATTGCCCCATGGGAAGAGGTGGAAACGGAGGAGCTGCCTCTGCGGATTGGGGTCAAGTCAGAAGTGGTCTACTAGCCGCGCCTGAGAGTGCAGGGAAAATGCATCGGAACGGTAGCCACTCGAACAGAGGAAAGTGTTTTCGAGAAAACAAATAAGAGAGATTTTAATTATGCATATTACGGAGCAGAGCAGAGAAGGTGAGAGTGTCAGAAGAAGATTTATCGAAAGGAAAATCAAATTATATAGCTTTCGCTTGAAAAATAATTTATACAAATATTCTGAGTGTAATTATTAGATTTAAATTCATAAATAGATACAACAACAGTCATAAAAATGGCTTGGGAATTAAACAATTAATATAAATACATTTACTTTGAAGTTCTAACTCTTGAATTGTTATTAACGAATGTAATTTCCCCAATTAGTACCTGTAAATCTCCTACTAAAAGCCCAACTTTATGAGGAACCAGCTGACAACATCATAGAAATTAGCATTGAGCCTAAAACAAGAGTAAACATCTGATAACTGGCCGAGATAAAGGCCTCGTTCCACCGAACGTAATGTGAGTTGTTTTATAATTTATGTGCCTCATTTGGTCAGATAAATGCTATGTGTTACGTGGGAAAGTCACTCGGAGATCTCGAAGATCTCTCTCCTGCCCCAAATTACGCGCCATCGAAGCCAGCTCCGGGACAGATAGATAGATCTACCTGAAAGGAATGCATCTCTCTGGGCATTTGACAAGACAAACGACAGAATCTCCGTGTTAAACATTTTGTCATTTTGATAGATCACCCAACACCTCTCCCTTTACATTGGGATCAGATCTGATCGAATGGGATGTGTCATATACAGATGCGGTGGCCACAGGTCCAATTCCATCTCGCGGTTATTTTTGACTGCAGGCGGGCAGCATGAATTCTTACAAAATATCAGCGTACTGAAATACACACAATGCCCCCGTCACATATATATATTTATACAGATAAATCGTATATATATCTTTTATGTGGATATTCATTTGCTCTACTAATTTGCTGGTCTGTGTGAGTGCGTGACTAATATTTTGAGTGCAGCGAGCAAAAAAGAAATAAATGGGGAACAACTTGGCCACGATTTTGATGGTTATGCAATGCAAATGACAACAAACGGCAACAACAATCATAATAATAATAAAGTTAAAATACTTTTTAGCCAAAAGGAAGGAAGACAGACGGACGGGGTTAAATGGCCCAGTTTTCAGCAGCTTCTGCTCTCAGCTGCGACAATTTTCGTCTCGAATTCAGGTCAAACATTTAACGAATTTCGATATTTCTATGTTATTTTTATGTTGGGGCCTGTAATAACTAGAATATTTCGAATTTTTCGATTTTACATTTGACTTAAGATGAAGCCCGCGAAGCTAATATTAAAGATGATGGACAAGAACTTCAGAGGAATTTTAGAAAGGAATATAAATTGATTTCTAAAAAAAATCTAGTTTTGGGAGAACTTTAGAAGAGTTGAGGAATATAATTCCTGTCCGTAAGTCTTTGGGAAACAACTGCTTTATCAATATACCGGAAATTCAAATAAATACAACTCAAAAACAGATCATGAACTATAAAGAAGTTTACAATTAAAAGTATAAATATATTTATCTTCACACTAAGAACGCAGCTTTAAGTTATTTAAGGTTTAAATATATCATTGTCTAGACTACAAAAAAAAAGCGAAAATACCCAGACATTATTCATACGCTCCATTGACGGATGTTTGCCCAAATGTTCTGCTCAGACGATGATGAATGGAAAGTCAAGACCTGAAGCTGTTTGAGCAACGTGTTTAGTCATATCGCATGCCCAATTTTCTTTACGAGCGCTTTTCACTCAACAGCTCATCCCATTTGAATAACAATATTAAAGCGACAGCTCCGGCTTTTATTTGATTTTTATAATTTCCCGGCCTAATGAGCGACGCCAAGCCGGGCGCTGAGCCACCATTTAATGGTCTAATAAACAATGCGCTTTATCGCCGCATCTTCGGCGTCTTCGGACGTGTTTTCACTTTAGCCATGATAAATTGCTTACAAACAAATTTTGGTATTTGAGCTTTTTTTCTGGCATTTTTTATACATGTATTTGTTTGCCGATTGCATCTGCCATCCGCCAAGACAGGTAGAGGGAGAGAAAAAGACGGACAGCCAGGCATTTTCCAGCATAAATCACATTTGACGACTCACACTGCAAACAGAGTTTATCGAGGAGGGAAGGAGGTAGAAATCAACAAGCCCCGTATTAATTTTATGCAGATTTTATGCAACCATCCCGTTTAAATGTTGCACACGCTTGATAAATTGCCGATGGCTCTTGGTTATCTGCTGGGATTCGGCTGGGTCTTCAGTTTCGAGTTTCGGATTTCGGGTTTCGGGGGAGTGTCCAAGACACATCCAACTCCAGCTCGGCTGAGTGTTAAATTATGGCTCTTGTGGCGACGGCGACGGGGCAAGGTCAAGTTGAGGTTGATTGATTCGAAATGCAATTTCAAACGCTGAATACTTATTGCTGAAAGAAATGTGGAGGAAACAGAGCCGGAGCCCGCCTCCTCCTACTTACAACACGGCAATCAAGGTCGCAGTATTTCTCAATAACCCCATCGCGATGCTGTAATCAGCTTTTTTCACTCGACATTGTATTTATAAACATTCTGCGGGCAACAAAACCGCAAATTGTTTCCCCAACCTCAGGCCAAAGCAAATCAATTCAAGGCAAAGCGATCCCCTACAAAAGATCTCTGATCCAGGGATCGCAGCTGCCACGTAAAGCCGACTTGTTTCACTTAATTGCTTTTATGGACATTTTTCTTGCCGTAAACTTTTTTATGGTCGCACAATCAAACTACTTTGCATTTTATGAACCCTTTGGTGGCATTTTCCCGGAGCCACACGGGTGCATCAGCCCGGCCATCAACCGCCAGCCGTCAACTTTTATGACGACCATTGAAAGCCATTGAGAGATGGCTGAACCTGCGATAAAAATCACTGAAAATTTGTTGAACTTCACTGATAAGCCCAGACCAATGTCAAGTTATCACTTCATTAGAGGGCCGGCCGCTGGTACGGGGGCGAATATAGTTGTTTTTGGAGGCCCAGGGGCCCTTTGAAAATGTAAAGAAAACGGTGTGTTTGATTTATAGGAAGTTGTTTGCTTGGTATAAATGAAGTGACAGCCTATTTGATTGAAATAGGGGTTTCTGATGGCTCATGTCTTACGAAACCTGTTCAAAGTTAATATATTTTCCAATACCCTTACGTATTCTTCGCTTTGAGGATTATTCATTTTTCTAGCTCAAGCAAAAATCAATAAAAATAAATATATATTTTGTAGCTGAGAAAGCCTTGACCCGAAAAGGCAAAACATCGGCAGTGCAATATTCTGTAGTGCATCATGTCAATGTTAGAGACACAAGGAATACGGCCGTATATTCGGAATCCATGTCAATGAAAGTGAGAAGAAAAAAACGAGGCAGGGCGGCGAATAAATCAATAAAGTTTAGTGGCTCGGACGGACCTTCGTGCTAATGGGTTATTTATTTTCCCGGCTGATGTGCATGTAGCAGCGAGTGCCTTCGGTGGCGTGTACTAAGCCAGTGACCTCAATAGCACTTAGCATTTAGCAAGCGGCGCCGAAGAAACCGAGCTGTGGAGTTTTTACTATATTTTTTCGGGGTGTGGTTGCAGCACCGCCGACACTTTCATTGTTTGGCCAACGCTTTATCGGCCAAATACATATATCCATCATAGGGAGCTCTCCATGAGGGGAAAATGCAAAAAAGAGGGAATTACTCACTAATGCGCTTTGTCTGCCAACTTGATTGTTAGTTAATGAGCTGAAAGAGTTTTTCAACAGCCGGATAACAGCGGAGACGCCGGGTTTTGGGGCTTTAGGCTCTTTACATAAGCCAGGAGATACGAATTCCCACGCAATTGAGGCAAAGCCGATTACAGATCATATGCATTCAACGTAATTTGGCATTAAGACGGGCATTATAATTAGCTGTCACTGGTTTGGCTGATAGTTAAGCGAATTAGATCCCCGGCTAACAAAAGCAACAAAAAAGGCCGCACACCTGAACTCACCTTGACTTTGCATAGTCAACGAACACGACTCCAACTCGGTAGCCAGATAAGCGCTGAAAGATAACGCATAAACTAAGCGAAAAATGTTGAAAAAATAAACCCAAGAAATGGCTGAAAGGCAGGCGGCCAGAGAGTGAGATATATATATCTATGTGGCTATGACGGTGAAGTTTTCCCCGACTTAAGATCTTTTTCTCGAGGCTTAACTAAGTGCTGGATGGTGTTCGCTCTCTGCTTCTTGCGCAGCACAATTAAAAAATTGGATTAGCGAATGCAGGCGAGAAAAAAGCAGAGCACAGAGTGAAAAGTCGCCGCGGAGGGGGCAGAAAAACCCTAGCTGAAACTAAAGCGAAAATCTGAAGTGTCCGCGGTTGGCACGTCAACAGGCAGCCGACGTCGGCGTTGGCAGATTACGCCGGCAGATAATTAAAATCGTAACTACGTTTACGACGGACCTGGCACAGTGGGTGCGTCGAGTCTGCAACCGTTTTTCTATCCTATCTTTTTTGGCAAGAGTTCAACAGCACGGTTGCCGCTGATGACACGAGTGACACAAAAAGTGGATCAGTTTTTTGGATGATGTGAAACTTTTTTTATAGGTTAACATATGTAACGTAATCTGGAATGGGTTTATTTATATACAGTTATAAATATTGATCAACAGCCCATTGAGAACAATATTTCTACCTTAAAAAAAGAGTATCTATAAAATAATATCCCGAAAATATCATGCTTAAACTAGCTAAAGTAGTTTTAATTTTATTCCATCTCATAAAAATAAATTGCTCTTCAAACAAAGTCTTCAAAGTAAGTAATTTTTTTAATTAATCCGAAATTCAAACAATTCCTAAGTCTGATCTCAACCGAAATAACCTTTTCCAGATTCTCACATCTCCACAATGCCGTTTTCGCACGTTTCTTTGCAAAATCAGTGCACCGAATTTCACAACCCACTGTAATTCGCGGTGCTTGTGTCTATAACTAAATAGAAGCTCTTGTGTCGTACTTCGTACTTAGCGCACTAACCGCGTTGAAATGGGGTTTGTTCACCCCCGCCAGCCCCTGTAGGGGTTCTCCCCTCGCACAGCTGCTCTTTTATTTTAGCTTTATTATTTCTCTTCTTTTTTTGCACAGCAGATAGAGCTAACAGAATTAACTTATTCTGTTTCGCCATAATAAATTCCATAGCATTCTCTATTTGCATATTAAAAAGTAAATAAATGCTGAGCAGGAGGAGCACGAGCAGATGGAGGAGAAGACCTAGACTATGTTTTAGTGCTGGCTGGGATTTAGTTGAGTTGGTCATGTGCCTGATTATACATACTGTACGGAGTGGAGTGTAATATAGTGCAATCAAGTCTCTAATTGAGCGACAGTCGAGGGCCTTGGTATTTGGGGCACTACAATGAAGCTAATTTGCTGTCAATAATTTGTGGGTTACCAGGTGACAGATGGCAATGCAGATACAGATGCAGATGCTGACATACACAGGCAAAAAAGGGGTCTTATTTGATTTTAAATAAGCTACCGATTCAGGTCAATTTAATCTCTTGAGGAACGTTATCATTTTGTGAAAGGAAATGTAGATTTCCAACCAAAAATAGAGTGTATACTATATCAAAATGATATCCATTTCGCTTCTGTGTAGCCACTGACAGGGAAAGCACGATCACTTGACGCCTTTGGGGGCAATTTCCCCGTTAATGGGTGAAAATAAATAATATTTCTCAGCTCGTAATTTGGCAAAAACTGCGCCGAAGATTTGCTTCCTTGTCGAACACAACAAGCGAGTCCCGCTCGCAGAAGAAAGAAGCCCGGAGAGGCCAGGGACTGGGACTTATATCGAGATTTATTTGCACAATTCCGGTTTTGGCCCTCTCGTTCCCTCCTGATTTTTTGTATATTTCAATTTTACTACCACTATTTGCTATGTGGCTTCTCCGCAGGGAGACAGATCCTCAATAGGTGTGAGTTGCAGTTGGAGTTGGAGTGGGATAGAGCGGCGCAGACAGTGTGTCCTTCTCTCCCCCGGACGAACCAGTTGACAAAGAGGAAGTGGGGACAGAGCGAGACGGAGCGAGACAGCTGTTCCCCAAAACTGAAGAACTTTTGACACTGAACTTAGCGCCCACAGTGGAGCCTCAATTGAGACGACTTTTGGGGAACTTCGGAGTTCGAGCGCGGATTATGATGTTTCGCCGCCGACTTTGACACAGTGACACGCAGAAAATCGATAATCCTTCAAAATAAATTGCAATTTTATGTGGGCTAGTTAGCAATATTTAACGATGTTTCCGCCTCTTCTTCCACAATACGTTTCGCACAATTATCGCTGATTTGTTTCTTCTGTTTGGTTGTTTTCGGTTTTCGGCTTTTTGTTAATCACTTATGACTTTTGTTAAGCCTTTCGTATTACCAATTGTTGTAGCAACTAAGGCAGTTAAAATACTACGAGCGTTGCCCACAACGACAACAACAAGAACGGCACAGCACACACAGGTGACTTCGGGGTGGGCGGCAGGGGGCAGGCGACGCGCGCAGCTGAGCGACGGTTGCTCCGCTCGGTGGTTTATCCGTTTTGTTTTCACACCGTTTTCACCCGCGACGACCACGACGACGGCGAAGGCGAAGCGACTGAACTTGAGCGCGTTCGCTGGGGAACTAAACTGAACCGAACCAACTGAGTCCAACTGAATCCAACTGAACGGAACGCCAAAGCAGCGAGCGCAGGAGAAGAAGAAGCAGAAGGTGGAAGAAGAAGGCAGCGCCAAAAGTGCAAGAAGAAGAGGCTGACGGAGAGAGCACAAGAGACCGAGAGAGAAAGACCGTGCGCTACACTTAAAAATAAAAGGTGAAACTAGGGAAAGAAATTGGGAAAAATGTTTACACGATATCTGATATATGGAAATTGCTCTGGGCTCGGCATCTATTGATAGAACACTGAAAGGGTGCCGAAAAGTATGCTACTCTTTTTCAATGTTGCAAAAAAATTAAGTATACGAATTAGTGCCCTTTCATTTCATACTTTTGGGGACATTTTCAAGCGATTTAAAATATATAGAGAATTTTATTTTGTTCAGTATTATTATTACGGGAGTAAATTCAATTAATAACAATAAAAGCTTATTAGGAAATTGTTTTTGGTTTAATAACTAAAAAAACCATTAATTACGATTTGTTAAATCAAACAGATTATACAAAATATGTTTGAAAGCGTTGTAATCCATAAATTTAATTATTGAAAAATGCTTTTAATGTTCTGGTATTATATTAAAATGTTAAAATATATAATTAATTTAATTTTGAATAATTTATAATAACACAAAAATGGGTGAGGTTAACCTAACCTAATTAAAGAAATCATTAAGCTTCTTAATTTAGTCTAACAAAATAGGTTCTCGAGATTTCTTTAAGTGCATACGTAAGCACTAGACATTCAGGTAAGCAATCGCTGACGCTTCTCTTGCGTGACGTAAACAGCAAGACGTAAGGCGCTTGAGGCAGGTTGTGAGCGTAGTGAGTTGTTTCGTGTGTTGGGTGCGATTGTGCGCTTGTGTGCGTGAGTGAGTGTGGTCAGGTGAGTGGCTGCAACATTGTTGCTATTTAGCCCGGTGTTTATCCCTCTAATTGAACATGCACTATTCCAAATATTTGGATTATTTATCAATATACCAATAATTCGGGAGTCAATCCGAAGGCTAAGAATCAGAAAACATAATATTTCATTTTAAATTAAATTCAAAAATGTCTCTCAATGTTTGTACAAGTAATTTTAAACACTTTTTCCATATATTTGAAATAAGTATGTTTATAGGTTCCAATGCCAATGAAAATATAATATTTATTCCTTATATAAAGAAAATCTATTCCCAATATACATACATATTTAAAAAAAATAATCTAAAATAAATTAGCTACAAATTTAAAAAATAATGGCTTATTATTATTATTAATGGCTTATTTTTCTTAGTGTCCCTTACAACCTGCAAGTGCTCTCCATGAGCGGGCCTAAAAATAGCTTGGTGGCGCGTGTGCCACAATTTGGCCTTATCGTTGATGGAGCGTTAGCCTATCATTAGTCGGACTTTATGCTGGGCCTGACTAAGACTAAGACTCTGACTAAGACTGCAACTAAGACTCCGACTGCAGCTCGCCCGCTGTGTTCGCTGGGCGCTGACTTTTCGCGGTGGGTGTGTGCCGTCGCCTCGTGTAAGGTTGCGATTATGGGCAATGAATTTTGGGTGCGGGCAATGGATTTACAAGTGCCATTCCATGGGTATTCCAGATCCAGATCCAGATGCAGTGCGGGAGGTGGCCGGCTAATGGCTAATGGCCGCACATTTGATATGCTACTTAATTGCAAATCGATAGTTGCAAATGGCAGGCCATCAAAGGAGTAAATAGTTTAGGGAAATGCAATATTTGCAGCTCAATAATGCCAATAAAGAATAAGAATAAACTGGACTTAGGAAATATTACAAAGAGACCTTCAAAGACAACTCTGGATTTTCCCGCAGCAGGTCAAAGACGTCACTTGAACAGATGACTCCATTATCAAACGCCGACTCAAGCTTAAAAAGTGAGTAAACACTATAAAAACAGAGTACATGAGCTGATAATATAGTTGTCTTTGCCGAAGCAACAATTGCCTTGAAATAAAAAACCAAAACCGAGACAGCATCAGGAGAGGGAGGAACGGGGAATACTTAAACCTGAGTCATCAAGAGATCGTCGCAACATTTTTGTTTTTTTTTTCGCTGGTTGCCATTAAAATTGTGTTTATTTGTGCGAGCGGCGATAAATGAAAACTAAATGTCTCTTATAATGTAATTTGGGTAATTTCTGCTGTGGCGTTGCTCGACTCTGGTTTTGTTTTGGTTTTCACGCATCAATGCCAGATGCTATTTTCGGGCAGCGAATCACTTGGGTTCAGAGGTGACAACACCGAGCTTTCCTAGGGAACTGCCGCCTTGATAGGTTTTTTATGGCGGGTTGAATGGACTTTCGATTTTTAATGGCGACTTTTTTCGGCGACTTTTGCTTTTATGGCCACACATTTGACGGAACAAAGTCAACAATTGCCTTAAAGTATGAGAGTATTTCGCATATAAGAAGCGAAATGAATAAACAAATATTTGCAAGCGGTATTTGTACGCCCCTCGTTGACCCCTCAGCCCATTCTCCGGAAATATATATTTTACAGTTTACAGTTAGAGCTTCTTTGCCCCCTTGATTTGGCTTTATGGTCGTGTTAATTGCATTATGACCCATTTCAGCCGAGAGTTGTTCTCGCTGTTCCCTTGCCCTCGTTGTCGGTGCTAATGTGTGTGGCTTTGTGTGGCCAGCAAACTGGAGCGCGATTCTGGATCCGGAGTCCCAAGCCAAATCCCGGCAAGGAAGCCGACGACTGAATGTAATTAAGATAAAATTTGTGTGCTCATGTTTTCATTCTGTGTGTGTCTGCTGTTCCGCGTTTTGTTCTGACATCGCTGCACTTTGTTGTATTTGCATTTATACCCATTTTGGTGAAGGTTATTTGGGTTTAAAGTTTGGAGTATAAAAATCGAAAAGAAGTACTCCTCTTCTCATTGATCTAGAGGAGGTGTTTAAAGCCAATTAGGAAAATGTCTAAAAGTATTGTATTACAATTATAGGTGAAGTAAGGAGGAGGAGACATAATCATCTATAAATTGAATATGTAAATCTTTAAAATTAACCTAAAACTATGTAGATAATGTAAATATTAAAGGAAACAAAAAATAAAAATTCTCCAGAATACCTGTACCCTCTTTCTGAGTCACATTAAAAGGCTGTTAATAAAGTGGTTTACACCCTAGCAATACGTTCAGTTTATTATTTAATTGCACCCAACTAGAGGTCATCAAAAAGTCGTATATCACACCGCAAAAACATTCTTATTGTTTGTGATTTTTCTTATTTTCAGAGCACCGGAGACCGGCGACTGACTCACAGACCCCTCAATCTGCCGCTGCCACTTGAGGGCTGTCACTCAAGACCGAATCTGGCGGCGATGCCGGAGGTGATAACTGCACCACTGCACCACCGAATCACCACCAACAAATGGGTGTGGGTGCGCGCACCTTGGCTCGCCCTGGCCTGCCCTTTGTCGTTCCGGGTATTTAAATTGAAATTGAACGCCCAGCTGCTTCAGGTAAGCGATACGGGGCGGCGAGTGTCAAAAGTTCTGCGATAAGTGAAAGGTACGAGGTGTGGGTCTGCGACTATATCGATATATCTGGCCGATAAGTGCGGGGCAGGACGCTTGGAAATAAAATATTTTCGATTTTAGCAGCAAACGTAGTTTTCAGAGAAAGTTGGTCAAAGTGAAACATAAGAATTATTTGCAGTGAGACAGCAAACGGCGAGAAATCTCATATGAAAGGTCAAGGAAGTGCTTAAATCCCAAAAAATATTTAATTTATTTAAAAAATGTATCAAATTCTCAAATTATGTATATTGAAAATGTAAGAATTATATATGGAAGCATCATCATTTACTTAAATATTTAAAGAACATTAGAAAAGTCTCTCCCTTATTTACTATTTCTAATGAAATAGCTCTCGTGAAACTAATATACCCCTTTGCCCATATACTCTCCGAAATCCTAGGGTATTTGTATAAATAAACCAAAGTGTAGGCGGCAGTCGATATCGTAACAAGACGGGCAGGCTGCCAAAACGCTTGCAATCTGCCTAGAAATCGGGGAAAATTCGAGGGGTGGGAGCTGGTTTATGGGGGTGGACACTTACCCGGCGTTGTTGCTGCTGCTGGTGTTGTGATTGTTGTTGTTGCTGATGCTGTTGTGTCTTTGGTGGCTCATAAAAGCTGTTGCCATTCTCCAACCACTCGACATCGCTGCAAGATCAAAATATAAAGAGAGAGAGAGATCAGATATAAGCAACCACATGTTGAGCGAATTCACCACACAACAAACAGAAAAAGCTCTCTCAAAAAGCTCACTATAAAGCATTATTTTCTCCCATTTTCTAATGGTATTACGTATATGTTCGTAAGCCAAAATCTCACCTGAGGAATTTAGGAATGTACTTTCAACCTTCTAAATTGGCAACTAAAAAACCTGAAGACTTTAGATTTTTGTTTCCTATTTACTTAAAAAAAAAAAACCGATTTCCCGCTGTATATTTAATTGGTATATGGGGTATTCTTAAAAGTGAGTTAATTATATATTTTACATATTTTATAAGCATATTGAAATTAAGTTTTTAGCTGTTACTTTTCCATACTTTGCTAAAACTAAAATCGAAATTTCTATTTATTATGTTTTATCAAGGTTAATTAAATTAAATTTATTATTAAAATTTAAAATTTTTCTTCGTAATACTATGTATGTATGTTATGTATATTTCCCTTTAAATTCATATTAAAAACTTACCGCTGCATTCGCTGAATGACCGGCAGCTGGGCGGTGCTGTCGTGGATTCGCACCTGATCTGGTGTCACCTCCTCCAGCAGAAACATGTTCTTGCTGGCCAGCGGGGTGGGCTCGATCTCCGCCGGATTGGGGTTGCTGTAGAAGAGCGGACTGAGGGGCCGACAGGCGCCGCCAAGTAACTCATCGATGTTCTGGTGACGCGAAATGAAGAGCTTTTCGCCGGCTCGGCGAGTTTGCGGGGAGAAGCGGGGCTGGAGGGTGGGGAGTGTGTATGGTGGGGTGAGGGAGTGCGAGTGCGAGTGGGTGGGGGTGGGCGGCTTTGTCAGTGAGGGCTCCTCCACCTTCGACCTTGGAATGTTGTCGTAGGGCGAGGGACAGCGCACGGGGCTGGCGCACTGACCCAGCGGCACCGGTCGCTCCGAGTAGGCGTTAAAGTCAAAGGAGCTGCTCAGCTCGTCAGGAGCATCCATCATGGGTTGGCCGTGGCTTTGCCTCAGGTCCACCTCATCACGGGACACTGCCTGCTCCTCGTCTTCGCTGCTGGCCGCAGCTGGGAGCTTGCTGGTCTCGGGCTCGTCTTGGAGCCACCAGGCTCGTTCCCCGGACTCCCAGTGTTTGATGATGCGCGGTGGGGGCGTTGGCGGCTTCACTTGTGGCGGTTCGTTCTCCTTTTCTTCGTGGGCCTGCTCCTCCGGCTGCTCCTGCCACCACGCTCGCTCGCCGGACTCCACGCGCTGTACATTGAAGAGCTTCTTGGCGGGACCGGACAGCCACCAGGGATTGGAGCCGCCGCCCTTTGAACTGCCATTAGTACTCTTCGAGGCTCCTCCGCTCTTCGAGCTACGGCTGCCATTAGATGGCAACTTCAGGGTCACCTCGACATGGGGTTCGCTGTTATTGTTGTTGTTGTTGTTGTTAAGATCTCCGTTCTCCCGGGGAGACTTGTGACCCTCCTCCTCCTGCAGCCACCAAGCATCTTTTTCCGGCGAGAGCCGGCTCCTGGGCATTGCCTTCACCTGACTGCTGCTGGACTCCTGCTCCTCTTGACTCCACCATGTGCCCTTGCTTACTTCCTGGGCATCGTCGTCGAGTGTGTTCAGGGTTTCCTCTGCCAGAGTGTCGTCGTCATCGCCGTTCTCGTCGCGTTGCAGCCACCAGGCCTGCTCCTCGCCGGAATCAATGTGTCTCAGTCTGTAAGGCGGCATCTCCGTCCGATTGTTGTGGTCCAAAGCAGAGGCTGTGTTTATCTGTAAGCTGGTGTCCTGCCACCAACTGGGCTCTTCCTGTTCCGAAGTGGTCAGACTCGCCGTGGTCGTTAGGCTCGTATCCTGGGTGTCCCTGGTGCTAACAGTGCTCGTGGGCAACCTGGTTCCCGTACCTGATCCCGTGGTGGTTTCTCTGGGACAACGTGTGCTCGAACTCAGGGAATTCGTCGTGGGTGAGGTTGGGTTTGCTTCGCTCGATGGCGTCGTTCGCGGTTCGTTCGTTCGCAGGTCTGTGGTCAGAATGTTCGCCGATATCTTCGAGATCTTCGAGAATCCCGAGATTACCGGCAGCGAAAGAGCCTCCGGTTCGCCCGAGCTCTCGGAGCTTTCGAGGAAGATCGGCTCGTTATTTGCGTCTTGCTGACGGCTGGCGAAAAAATTCGACACCGCCGAGAGCTTCTTCAGTCGCGTCTGTGTCGCTGGCACCACCTCAACCACGACGGGCGGTGGTGACTCAGCGGCCGTGGTTCCTAAAGGCTTGTGGGCGGCGGCGACCTTGCCAGCGGCGGTCTTCTTCTTTGTCGTCTTTTTCACACTCTTCACCCGCTGCTGATCGCTGTCCGAAGCGGAGGCGGTGGCCGAGGATGAGTTGCCTGTGGTGGATTCGCTGCAGGATTTGTGGGCCTTTGGCTTGGTGCCTGCTCCTCCTCCAAAAACCTTGCCATTGCCTAGCTTGCCAGATTTCTTGGAAGAGCCTCCGGAGGCCAGACTTCCCTCGGAGCCGGCACTGGGTGAGCGCTCTAGACTACTCCCGTTGGGCAGGTCCTCGGACTCGCCGCCACTACTAGGAGTCCGCGACTTCCTTGGCCTGTCTGTGGGTCCCACGTTCAGGGATGACTTTCGGAAATCCTTGTTGGGCCACTTGACAGCGGAACTGCCCGAGCTGGAGCTGCAGGTCTTGGTGGGGGAGTCCGCCTTGCTGGGAGGAGCCGGTGGCTTGTTCACCAGATTCTCCACCGAAGATTGGCGGGAGTTTAGGCGAACGGCTTTCGGTGGCGACAGCTTAGACTTTGTGGACTTTGAAGAGCTATTGGATCTGGGTGGAGAGACTGCTTCTAAAGATTTTGGAGAGCAACCATTGCTTCGGGGAGGGGATAAGGCCTCCGTTGATCTTGCTGAGCTCACAGAGCCATTGGTTCTAGGAGGAGATACCGCTTCTGGGGACTTTGAGGAGCCAGTGCTCCTTGGAGGAGATAGGACTTCTGAAGACCTGGCTGAACTTACAGAGCCATTGGTTCTGGGTGGAGATAGGGCTTCGGAGGACTTTGCCGAGCTCACAGAGCCATTGGTTCTAGCCGGAGATACGGCCTCTGGGATTGCGGGTTGACTCAGTTTTCCGTCACTCAACGGACTGGACTTGCCCGATCCCGAGCTATGTGGACTGGCGCTGTACCGCAAACTGCTGATCCGATCCCGATGAGGACTATACGTAGAGCTGAGACTGCTGCCGCCTGCACTGTAGCGAAGATATCGCGTGGAGTCGTCCATACGATCCGACTGGATCTCCTGATCGATAGTGGGTAGTCTTTTGGTGGATCTTTGGATCGTCTTTTCGATGGTTTTCGCCGGATCAATACGACGCGTGCGCTGTACGGTGGTGCTGCCCGGTAAGGTGGGTGAAGTGGCTCTGGTGACCACCGAGATGGTTACGAAAGTTTCGGTGGTTTCAGCCTCATTATTGGCAGTCGCCTGTTCCTCCAGCTGTTTCTCTGTGGATTTTTCCCTGCCCTGGGAGACTACTTCACTGGGCTTCTCCACTATCTCTAGTTCCTTCTCTTTCTCCCGCTCTCTCTCCCGACTGGCCTTGGCCCTGCTGGCGGTTCTCGCATGGAAATCGCTGGTGGTCAGGTAGGATATGGCACTCCCATTTCCCGAAATCCGGGAGGCCGTGCCACCATACCGACTGCTGTAGCCGTTCCTGGAGGCGGATGAGGACGAACTTGAGGGTGTATTGCCAGCCCTGTATGTGGCCCCCAATTTGCTCCTGGCGCTGTCCATGACGGGACTCGGGTCCCGGGACTTATTACGATTTGTGTGCTCCAAGGCCACTGGACTGGGATCCCTGGATCGTCCGTATTTCCCCAGGGAGCTGGTGCCTGCACCCGTATACCTCTTGACCGGACTGGTCCGCTCACTGGGAGCTGTCTCTTTGGGGTCCGTCTTGGCATAGCGGCTCACGTAACTGGTCACCGGAGTGGTGCTGGCAGTGCTCGGTGGCGGATCTCTTTTCAGGCGGTAAGTTCCACCGGAAAACGAGGGTCTGTAGGCACTGGGCGTGGCTAGTGATGTGTAGCGCGATGTGGAGTCTCCGGTGGAGCCGTACTAAGGAAACGGAAAGTTAATAATAAAGGAAATTGGAATATTTTATGGAGTACGTACCGAAGAACTTCCCGGCTTATAGGAGGTGCCCAGACTGGTTTTCCAGGGAGTCTGAAAAGAGATTGAAGAACACGAACAAATTAGTAAATCTATTATAAACAAATACTTTCTTTTTTAGATTAAATTTAAGGCCTAAATGTATCTCTCAGTGATTCTCAATAGATAATAATGAATGAGTGATTTCTTGCATAGCTCTCCTTGTGGCCTCTGCAGCTCTCCTCCCCGAGATGTGCCTGCACTCATTCAAAAGAAATTGAAACTGATGGGCAATCACATGGCTTTGATTGATTGGCGCCCTAAGAGCCCGAAACCAATTGACTTCGGGGAAAATCTCAAGACAAACAATGCAATGTGGAGCACATTGCTCTCCTACTCCGTTGGCGTGCCGCCACCTTCTCCGTTTTCCAGGGGAATTTCCTCAATGGGCCGTGCACTCGACAATTATTCGCACGCATTTCATCATCGTCAGCGGAGGAGCAACATCACCACAACAACCACGACGGCAGCAGCAGCAACATCAGCAACATCAACACCATCGGTGGATGCCAAAGAATCTCAAGACCCCATGCATATATCCCCTGCCCGATATCGCCGTTGGACTATTTGTGTGTTGGGCTGCGCCGTCTCTTTGAACTCGTCCATTGCAGCCTCCCTCGGATTGGGATTGGGATTCTGCTGATGCTGCGTCTATTTCATTTTCAATTAAATGGCGCTGTAGCACGCGTTTTTCAATTAATTTGGACGTGTAAACAGATTCATTTCGATTATTTCAACATCTGCCTTCTAATCTCGACCGCAGCGCATTAGACATTAGGCATTAGATTGGCCTCGTCCGCCGAGACAGGTTGAATTCTCCCCCTAGAGAACATAGTGTATATTGCGATCACCACTTTGCCCTTTTGCTCAGAGAGATATATACATATATATATCTTTCGCGATCAGACAACCATTTAAAATTGCAAAATTCACGTCGCCGATTTACAGATTTTTGGCAACCAGCACTCGCTTTGGCCAATTATTGCAAATGATCTTAAGTGAGCAGATGAAATGCTGTTGAACCCAGAATTGTTAAAATCAAATTGTGTGTTTTGAAACAAATAACCTGATTTATGACCGCTATAAATCCCTTAAATTATCAAGTCATTTTTGACTATTTTGTTGGTTAAATTGTTGCGTAAATTGCAAGCTTCTGTTAACCTTTAGTTGTTGTTGATCTCCCACGACTTTAATGGAATTCGCCCATGAAAATGCTCTTCAGAGACTTTCCCGAGTTTTCAATCCCTTGTGGCGCCAGTCTCTGCGAATGACAACTACCAGGGGATAAAAAATAATATTATTTTTATTACATTCTCCAGCGCCCGCCCAATGGGAGGAATAGCTAACCGAGCGAGAGCGAGAGAGAGTGAGGAAGACAGACAGTCAGACAGACGGACGGACAGTCGCGGCTAATTGTTTTCGCCCAGTGAAATGGAATGCCAAACACACAAATAGCCCAACAATGTGCAAAACAAGCAAACGGAGACACTCAGCCGGCGGAGGCTGATGATGATCGGGGATGTCTACGGATGGATCTTCTCTGGAATGGGAATGGGAATGGGAATCGGTTTGCCATGTGTACTTTGTTCGAGGAGTGCTGCTGCACTGCTTCTGACAGCGTTATTATGCGGTCTCAATTAGAGATCGGAGATCGGGCATCGCAAATCGGAGTACCAGGAGCAGGATGCACTGTAATGCGCCTGTCTGTCAGTCGCCGGGGTCCATAAATCGCAGCCAGGAAAGCCATCCACTCACAGAGTATATAGACTGTGACCTCACATGATTTAAAGTGGCGACTGAAAATTCGCGTGCCAGACAAATGATTTATTTTTAAATGCTTTTCTAGTTTCCCCTGTCAAAAGTGTCGAAAAGTGCGTTTCACGAAACAGTTTTAGATGTAGCGAACTTAAAAGTGAAAGATACAATGCATTCAAACCCTAAAGAGTATATGCAACATAGTAGTGCTTTCAGATATTTTTTATTATACATTACTTTTGTTCACTTGGACTTATAGGATTTATTTAAACATTTATTCAAATTATAGTTAAGAGACTTACTGTTTAGTCTTGTTTTTTCATCTCAAGCACAATATATGTAAATTTATGCACTCGTCTTGTTTTACTTTACAAAGTAAAATCATAATAATATAAAATTGTTTGTGGCTAATACTTATTCTCTAGCTTAGTTCCCAATTAAACAAACATCACAAAAATAATTAAATATAATAGTGTCATCATGGTGTTATGACACCTCATTGTTGCACTTGCTATTGCAAACACTATCAAAAATTGTTCTTTAAAAATAAGCTAAACCAATATATTAGTTTGTGATCATACCTAATTTCATTCAATTTATTACAAAACGTATTAACCTTTCCGAAATAACAACGTCGTTTTCTCGAAGCCGATCGGTATATTGATCTAAAAATATTCTTAAATTTAAAGGCTTGCTAGTCAAAAAGATCACATTTTACCAAATTTCTGATGAGCTGTCCAGCTAGTGATCAGGCATCTATCGATGCTTGGACTTCTTTTTTTGATTCTGAATTTTGGCTTTGGGTTTCTTTTCTCGGTCCCGATTTCGCTCTGGCGGCGGCAAAGGTGGATCTTCTTTGGACTCCTTCACGGGTTCCGTTTTGGGTTCCGACTTGGATTCCGATTCGGTCGCCATCTTGGGTTCTTGGCCTTGGTCCGGAGCCAGTTTTTGGCCGGCGACACCCTGAAGTCCCAGGTTCCGGGTCTCCGGCACGAAGGGATCCCAGAACGGCGGCAGGGGCGGATACCTGTCCATTGCATCACGCATGGCGCGCATTCCCAACTCTAGGGCGCAATCCATGGAGCTGCGCTCCGGCGGTTCCATGGTGAAGGGACCATTAAAGTGCACGTAGATGTCACCTTGGGCGGCCAAGTCTAGGCCGTAGGTGGTGAGGTCCTCGCCGAAGACCAGCTGCGTGGCGCCCGGCTCCGTGACCGTGCTCCGAATGGCGGCCAACAGGCCCACCATCCCAAAGCTGTCGTTCAGCATTGTGGCGGGAATTTGGGTAAAATGCCCGTCGGCCGTGCTCTGGATTCCAGGGCAGCCACAACCCTGCGAAGTGGACGCGAACGTGGAGGTCGAGGAGGAGGAAGTGGCGGCGCCAGCGGGCGGCACATCCCTTGGCTGGTAACCATTTTCGTAGGAGGGCTGCCCGAACACGTCAGCGAAAGTGGGCAGCTGGCCCAGTGGCGGTTTTTCAAAGACCTCCGGGAAGAGCTTGTATTCCGCCTCATTGCCGACTTCTCCACTGGAAGTGGAGGCTGCCTCACCGGTGACCTCCTCGCTGGGCGACTCCGACTTGGGTGACTCCGCTTTGGGCGGATCCGGAATGGTGGGCGGAAGGGCCGGTTCCGCCTTCGAGCGACTGCCGTGCCCGGCACTCTCTTGGTTCTTCTTCCTCACCGCTATCGAGGGATTCATCTTACGGCGTGAACGACGGCGGCGCGGCATTTTTGGCGCTCTGTACTAATTTCTTACTGGGAAAGGCAGAAAAAAGCTGAAAAGTGGGGGCGGGTTCTGTGACTCTACCTGTTTGTCCAACTGGAATTATAAAACACCGATTTCACTTGACAAGCGCCCGGCACTCTGACAATTTTGATATGGCTTGGTAGTCATTTCAAAAGAAACTAGATCCGAAATTACTTATACTACATATTACTAATAATAAAAGTATAGTAAATAGCACAGATTAATTTAATATTATATTAAGATGTTCATTGTAAAGTGCGATATTCAAATTTAAGCAAAAGGATATTATCCCCTCTCCATTTCTCCTTGGTTCCCCCTCAAATCACTTTCTCTCCTCGAAGAACAAATTGCATGAATATTCACACTTTGTTAATTAATTAGGTGGTGCGTGCTCCGCGGCTCTCACGGAGCAACTTTCAACTTTATGCGTGTCATAAATATTTACAACTTCCTTCTGGCCATAAAAACATCCCGAACAAAGTACCAGCTCCGGCGAGAACCGAAGAGAGAAGCGGCGTCAACTCGAAAAAAACAGAAATCATTTCGATTTACTCCAAACTCCCCACCAGCACACACATTTTTAGAAGCATTCTAAATATAATTGGGGAACGACTCGGGGAGTGGGAGGTAGTGGAAACTTGTTGTTTGCCGGCCATAAATTGATCAGTTTATTAGATTCTGAGACCCGAAAAATATTTAATTGATTTATGCCCGAACGTGTCAGAAGGCGGCCTAAAGTCATAAACCCGACGATGCCTGGGAACAAAAGGATATAATGAGTTGAACATGAAGGGGATTAAGGTGGCGGTGATCAGGGACAGGGGGATGCGGCTAGGAAATTGGGGAGGATTATGAACTGGAATATTAATTAGATGCTAATACATGTAAGCTATTCAGGTAATCCCTTAGTAATTGGTCTCACTTATTAACTTTTTATATTTATAAATTTAAAGGGTACGAATTTATAATTTTCTCTGCTAAATTTATGTATTATCTGAGTCAACATAAGCGTATTAAATAACTAAAAATACTATACATCTTCAAACACATTGGAATGTGTCTTATTTATATCGAAATCACTTCAAACAAAGCGTATTTAAACGCTTTCAGTGCGCAAACACAAGCATTAATCAAGCTAAAAACATTTAAAATTTGTCATTTAAACCGCTCGGCCAAAATAAAAGGTATTTATTTATGCATTTGTTTGCCATTCGTTCATTCAAAACCGTCAGGCATTCAATCATTCAGCTGCCACACCTCGGCCATAATTTGAGCTTTTCCATGGAGAGGAAATTGGAATTAGGCCGAAATGCCAGACAATGAGCGAATTTGTGGCTGAATTGTTTATCAATGGAACTGGAGCTGACACAGAGCCCCGAGCTCTTGGATACATTTCGTATCTGCGAATACACGAATACGTTTATCTGTGTATCTGCCAAATAGCCGAGGGTGTGAGGCAAGAAGGCAACAAATTAGAAATAAACAAAAATTGCAAAAGCACACAGCAGAGCGAAAACGCCAAGATACACACAACCACTTGATGGCAGAAGAGAATACATAGATACGAATACTCGGATACAGATACCGATACGGATAGTTGGCATTAACTAGTACTTACATAACTGCGGTAGGACGACATTGCGTTGCTCTTGGCAGGGATCCTCGATCGGCCCGTTCAAAATATATCCCTCACAACGGCCTTTGTATTTGCCTTTTCGAAATTTCGAATTTATCTTGTATTATTCTGGCCGAGGCTGGTGGTAATCCAATCCGGCGGACACTCGCGCAACTCGAACCGCTGACGACAATTACGAAAACGTATCTGGCGGATGCATTCGCGCGAACGCCTCTCAATTGCAATAGATGCAAAATAAATTAGATGCACTTACTGAGATCGGGCGCGTGCGACAAATTTCTAGCGATCTTTCCTACTCTCGACTTATTTTTGCTTGTTTTCCATTTTATTTCGATTTCAGTTTCCCTTCTGTAGGGTTTCTTGGTTTCTTTGTTTGAGAGAGATGGCGAGATATTCTGCGACCGCTCGTGTGCCACTTTACATAATCCACCGGCACGCACCGCCAGGTCGGGGATATAGACCTGAGCACCTTCGGATACAGCAGATACAACAACAGCAGCAACTACGGCCTATAGCTGGCCGATCTATTTGGGAATGCAGCCGGCAAATGCGACAGAATCGGACGCGGATCGCGATCGCGGCAACGCTTTATTTATGCGTTGATATTTTCCTTATTTTCCATCTCCATTTCCCTCACGGCGAGCGCATCACTTTTGCTTTTATTCCGATTTACTTTGGGAGCACAGGAGCACAGGCACAACTTGTGCTGTTATTTATAAATTTAGCAACATTTACACTCGCACACACACACACACACACACTGATCCCGACCGAAATTGTCGCATGCGAAAGCGATTTTCCCCTCTTCTCGCTTGGTTCTTTAGTTCTGTCTGCGTTTTCTCTTCCGTTTTCGGTTCAGAATTGCATCGGAAAAGCGTGTGCTACTCGGCGCGTTGTCAAAGGAAAACTGTCTGGCTGCTGTGAAAATATTTTCGTGCCGAGATTTTCCCTCGCACCGGACTGCGTGAAAAGCTGAAAAGCGCAGAGAAGCCGCCGCTTCTCTCGCGCTTCGGGCGTGCGTGTATTTTCGGCAGGCGGTGAGAATCTCCGTGGAAGAAGCTCTCCGAGATTCTGCCGGCTCTCTGTCGATGATACTGCGTTTGTAAATTGCAATTGAGAAATAAATAAAAGATCTTTAAAGTACCCTTAAGGACTGGTATATTAACTAAGGGAGCAATCTTTTATGGAGTCCATAAAAAATTTAGATTTAAAGAATCGTAAAAATTTTAGTTATACGGGCGGGTATCCTGAAAAATTTCTAAAAACTTTAACTAACAAGACTGAAAGCAAAAAAATGTCCCTAAAAAATATAGAAACAGCGAAAGCTTTCTTGAGCCTTGGGTTCCCCCAGGTTAAACGTCCAGCCTAACCTTGGATTCCACCTCTTGCATTCTTTAAAAAATAAATTCCATAACAATTGTATAACTTAAACTAACAACTATCCTTTTGAAAAAATAATCTGGCTAATGTTTTTTTTAAAGGTAAAGTACAGCTTATAAATTAGCGAAAATGTTTTTAGAAACTTATTGTTTTAATGTCATCCTTAAACAAATGTGAATCTTTCCCAATTGGCAAAGTTCCGAAAAGAAAAATAGGAAGCATAACAAAGAGCATTCATTGGCTCGTGCCGTCACCAAATCACATTATTTGCAATGTATCCCGTATGTACATATCTGCTCCTCATATATCTTCCGACAGAAATCGGCCAGATCGGCTATATGTGCCAGCTTCTTGATTTCAACTACCGGCGGAGTGGCAGGGAAATGCGTTAAAATTCTTGTAATGCTCATAAAATGCAACTCGAAAGTATTTCGCATCTATTTGGGCTGCTTCATTCCACCGAAGATATTCTCTTCCCCTCTATTAATAGTCGAATAATTTAATTTAAATATTTCCCGGCTGCCTCGGTGACTAATAGATGAGTGGGTCGGGAAGAGGCATCCAGAGAAGCAGAAAAAACATCACAGATATGTGCATGATGCAAACGATAATTGTCACCTACAGATACAGATGCGGTCTGTCATGTTTCTGTGAATGAAAGACAACGAAAGGGAGGCCAACCGGGGTCTTCAACCTGATGAGGTGTCTCCCAAGATTATGTTGTGTCGAGGAGAAGGAAAAAAGTGAAAATTACAAGGTGCTCGGCTGAGCATCTTAATGCTCTCGATAAATGGGATATAACAGGTCGTGAGTTAAGAAATCCTTGCAAATCTTTGAATAAATCTATTCATACAAATTCTCCCATTTCTAGAGCCCTTTAAGATTCCTTTAATAGCTGACTTGGCCCCTGGCCCCGGGCATTATTCGGTTCACTTCGTCGTGTGTCGTACCGAAACTATATCAGAGATATCATGCAGACGCTATATGCTGCTGATATTTGTTCTGGTCTCGTTTTATAAATAAAAATCTGTGTGCCACTTTTGCAGTTGCCACTGCCGCTGCTGCTGCCGGCAGTCACCGGAAACGTGCGGCTAAAAAGATGACGTCCGAACATGAAATAAAACTGGCATTCGTCCGTTCGCTGGGCTTTACTGAAAACATTTAAACTAAATATGCGCAAAATGCCAAAAGCCATTCGGGTGAAATAGAATGCCTTTGCCATAAATCAGGCCGGGCGACAAAGATGCTTAATAACCAGGGAGAGCGAACAGGGAGGGGAGAATCCAGAGGCATCGCTTACGGCATCAATGGGCTAATAGCCCCGGGCCAAAGTGGCCCGACACTTTGACGAAAGACACGCAGGAGGAAGTGTGTGGAGTTTTTAAGGGGGCGGTGTCTTAACCCAATCTGACCGACAGATACAAATAGCTTTCAGCGCTGCATTAAAAAATATAAAAGATCCACAACAGGCGTGCATTTCGCATGCTTTCCACAAATATTTTCCCAGTGCGTGCTGCCGGTGGCGACGCCAACGCAACCCAGAAAAAAACTGAAAAACCGAAACCGAAAAACTGAAAACTGAATGCAAACAAATCAAGAGGAACGGCGTCGGGAATACTAGAAACGGATTTTGGTTCAGGCAATAAAAAGAAATACACCGACAGCCATAAAAGTCAGGCCGGCAATCCCCGGGAGCAACGGCGAGGTGCACCGCGCAGTCGGTCAATCATGCTGCTGCCCAGGCCATGACGTCGTCAATCCCGGCCAGCTGCACTGCAAAAAAAAACATAATGAAATTGTAAAAAAAAGCAGAAGCAATCATTAAACTTATATTTATCGGTTCTTCCTTGAAATATTTTTGTGGGATATTTTAATTTATTTAATAAAAAATGTCATTCTTCTATCTTATTTTTATCAGTGCCTGTTTGCCCACCGGCTCCCACGGGAACCGATCGCATCTCTGCCAAGCTTCATCTTCATCCGCATCCCAGTGGCCGCCGATCTCCGGGCCTTTCAATCATTTCTCCTGCGATTTTCAAATTTGTAATTTACGAGTGCGACTGCGGCGTTTGGGGGTGTGTGCCTTCGGCGACATATTACGCAATGAAACGCTGGCTAATAAAACGAATCGAGTGCGATGTTCCGGGATCGGGAAGAGAGAGGTCTTGTAAGGAGGCGGCACGTCGACCAGATGCGATTTGTTTGCGTGCACATAAAACACAATGAAAGCCACAGCGAATGGATTTTAATGATCTTTGTGGGGGAGGATGTCCCAAGTGGTGGTTCTCCAGATGAAAGATACGGTGCTAGGACATAATTAATTATATTTTCGAATATTCAATCATCACAATAACCCCTACTTATCGGGGATGTTGCTTATTCTTGTATAATTTCTCAACACTACTTAAAAATATCTTCATAAAGATCTTTTAATTCTTCGTTGTCCATGTCACAGTTGAAAACAACGAGCCGACAAAAAATTGCAGTTAATAGTTTTTTATTTATGTTTGCTTTATTTACATCTCATTTTCCGCTCGACTGTAGACGGATGGCCGGCCATTGCCACATATTCGTATTCGTCTCGCGTTTTCCTCAGTTTCCAGACACCGTTTCTGCTGCTCCGTTTCGGTGTGCTAATATTTAATTTAAATATTGTATTTTGCCGCTGCCGCGGCTGTTGTTCTTAACCAACCTCACTGCGTGTTGCAATCTTCTCCAAGCGCTTCTGTGTTTGCTTTTCTCCGACAAAAATGTGGCCGTGTTGTTGTTGTTGTTTGGGTGGCGGCTCCCTTCCCCAGTTCCCCGATGGACTGCGGATTTGATCGCCGTTTCAAGGTTGCATTGCATGGAGCTGTTGTTAGAAGTGTGTTGTGTGTGTGTGTGTGTGCCTGGGTCTCAAGTATTTCTTTTCGTTTCTTCCATGGGAATATTACGTATACGCATTGCGTATACGCGGCAAGCAGTGGCAGGGTTTAAGGGGGTATACCAAACCTACCTATCTTTAACAGTTGATTTTTGTTCATACTTTAAATAATAAATAATTTAAATTAAATAAATTATTATAAATAATTTATATTTCCACATAATTGTCTTTAGTCCCCTTGAACCCCGTCACTGACCTGACCTGATCGATCTTTATCGGATGCAGCTTGTTGATTTTGGTAGATATTTTTTTATGGCCGTACTTAGTGGTAGCTTATGTCAGAAGCGCTGATAGCTATCTGAAGAGGCGTTGCTTCCACCGTTTGAAGTGGATTTTAATTCGATTTGCCAAGCACTGACAATTTTCCTTAGATTCCCTTTGAATTTATTACAAAATGTAAACAAGACTAATTAATGGTATTTTTAAGCTAAACATTTTGCACAATCAAATTGAATATTTTGTATTTTAGCCGCCAAAAGGGGGAAGCTTTCGCAAAAGACTTTTCACAAAAATAGTTTTGAAAAGTTTTGGCCAGCGTTGCCAGCCAAGAATATAGCCAAATATTTTTAAAAATCCACCACAGAGACAAGCGAAAAATGCGACGAAAACAAAAAGACAAGACGGAACGCAAAGAAGTCGCGTAAATGCGAAAATAATTCGGAAAATCTGGGAAAACCAGGTAAATCTTTCCGCAGAGTGATTTATTTGCACTTCATGTGTTATTATATCGTTTGCAGATTCCCTGGATCGTTATTGCTGTTGTTAATATGGCGCTGCTGCTGGTGCATCTGCGGCGCCTGATTCTCCTGCTGACTGTGGTCTACCTCAGTGGGGCAGTGTTCCGGCGGCTGCTCACCGAGCGACATCACTCATACGTCCTGCAGTCCAACGGATTCAAGGGCTTTGGGCGCCTTCGAGGCGGCGGCGGGGGATCCAAGGAACCGTATCACTTCCAGTGGTGGGCCTACATTTACACCTGCTACGCCTCCGTCGTGCTGGTCAACTACGTCAGCATGCGCCGGCTGACCAACCTGATCGAGTTCTTTTTGCAATGACTGTGTTTTCGTTGGGGTTTTTAGTTGTTATTTAATTATTAGATGAAGTTGAAGCTTTGTATGTTTTTAAATTAAAAAACGTAATAAATAAATAACTTACTTCGTTAGATATATCATTTATTAGCATGTAGGTAATATTTAGGCAACAAGAATTGGTAATGTTTGAACTTTTAATGGATTCTAAAATTAAAAGTAAAACAGACCACTGAAATACAAAAATGTAAATAATATATTCAAGAATGTTTAAATAAAGGGTTATTTAATGTATTTACTAAAAATTCATTATATACAAATATATATTTGTTGCTTGACACGGTTTTTACATGCCACAGTTGTTTCCATTGGCGGCGCAATCCTAAAACTTCTCGCATTTATATATAATATATAAAATTAATATATTTAGTAAAAGTATTAGTATATAGTTATGAGTATCAAAAGGTTTAAAGCGCTTTCCTGAAAAATAACATTTTGAAAATCTGTGTTCACGATAACTTAAAATCTATTGGACCAATCGTTTTGAGATTTCTTTAATTAATTCTACAGGTACTCACGTCGAGCTTTTTTTTAATTTTAAATTTAATTATATTTTTATATAACAAATTAACTTAATTTTTTAGTACAAAATCGGGATTTTTGACTTCAATCGGATGTTTTTGTGGACAGTTAGGATGTACACCGAAAATCAACTTTTTTTAGAAGGGACTAAGGAGATTCCGTATTACTCGTAGACCTCTGAATATTTTCTAATGCAAAAATTATAGAAAATTGTTTAAGTGTTGTCTTATTTTATGGTATTTAATTCATTAAGCTATCTATAGCCGTTTAGCCGCAAGGTATACATTACTTAGCGAGCGTCTGCGTTTCTACATAGTGCATGGTACAACCACAAGACCTTTTTTCAAAGCGCCATCTATGAGTGAGTTTAATGGTTCGAATATCGACTAAAAAAATATTGTTTTAAAGTTTTTTTTTTATACTAAAAA
>JAEIIJ010001025.1:0-11926 GCA_018904815.1 Drosophila ogumai
TAGATATATTGAAAAAGATAGATAAATAAATAGATAGATAGATAGATAGATAGATAGATATTCCTTAAAAATCAAACGCTCAAAAATAATCTTGATAATAATAACAATTTTTTTTTAAAGGAAACTAGAAAGGAAGCTCGTCCATTTTACATTTTAAAATTAAAGTTTTCATTATGAGCACTCAACATTATTTTGAAAAATTTCTAAAATCCAGAAAATGTTAAAAAATTAAAGAATATATCACGTAAATGAGGCATGGTATAATCAGCTTCTTAACATAAAAGCTTTTGTCTCCGCATCCGATGGCCATTAAAGATTTAGCAACCTGTCGTTTCATTGACTTCACCGCAATGCTGCAGAGCAGCCCTAGTAGTCCATCCAAACCATCCACATCCAAACCATCCGACCTTCCACGATAGCATTCACGCTTGGCCAGACCAGGGAGCAGGCCCAAGAGCAGGGAGCGCCGCATGCTGTCGCCCCTTTGCAGTTGCAAATTACATTCAAATTATACGATTTTGATAAGAGGGACATTCAAAAGTTTCCAATTTCAAGTTGTGCCGCTCTTCAAGTGCGTCGCAGTGGCCTCCACTCCACTCCAGTCCACCCCGCATCCGCATCCTCATCCTCATCCTCATCCGCATCCGCATCCATTCCGTTTCGGGCAAAAGTTCTCGCTAAACTTGTCACAAAGTGTGCGTGCAGGAGAACGATGCCGATGCCCAGGACCCAGATCCAGATCCAGCAAAAAGTTGACATATGTGCGCCCCGAGCACTTTTCCGGAAACAGCAGGGCGACATTTTTTCCATTTCCACCTTTTTCGCATCCATATCTACCCCCCTCTCTCTCTCTCTCTCTCTTTTTCTCTGTTCTTATTTTTATTTTCGTTTTTTGGTTTCTCATTTTTTGTATTATTTATATTTCTTTTTTTTTTCTGAGTATATCTTTGGCATCAAGGGACTTGCACTTGATTTTAGTTGAGAGTCTCCGATAATCATGTTGTTGTAGTTGTAGCTGCTGCCCTCGAAAATTGTATGATTGAAAAATTTATAGCCATGGGGGAGTGGCTGAGCAGAAGGCGGAGCCCAACTATAGTCCTCCCCCTCCCACCAGCAATGTGCTTGGCGGGGATGGAAGGCCGTCATGTCCTTCCAACCCCATCCATCCAGCCATCCAACCATCCCGTTTCCTTGGTCGCTTGGAGTATTGTAATAATATGGGAAAATGCAAAGTGAAATGAAATTTCTTAAAATGATGCCAATTAAATCGAAAGATTAAAATCGTTTAAACGTTTTTGCATTCCGTATCTTTTTGTCAATGGAATTTGGCTGTAGTATGCATGCCATGTGGGCGTTGTTTTCCAGTCAGTCGAGTCCTTTATCGAGTTACCTTAGTTAGCTTGTGGAAGCCTGGCTTCCTAAAGCGGTTTAAAGGGAGTGTTTTTTGTGGTTAAAATGGGGAAATGCTTGGTTTTTTAATTGAAAGAGTGACCAAGGGCATGTCATAATCTTAAATAATTTTGTTTTTTGTAAGATACCTATTTTTGAGCTCAAGTTTTTATAGCTTTTTGTATTTTAAGCAATTCAAAACCGAGACTCTCTTAAAGAATTCGATTAAAATTAATCCAAGGTTAAAGAGCAGAAACGAGTAACGAACAAGGACGAAGTTTGAAACAACGAGTAACGAACAGCGAACAACCAATGCTCTCGTCAGAGTTGGGGACTCTTTTTACATTTTAAATGTACTTATTTCATATAACAGAATAAATTAACAAAATTAAACAAACCATTCCTTAAATACACAAAAAATAAGTCATATAGATGTACAATATATTCACAATTTAAATAAGAAAATACCGTAAGGATTTCTTACATATGAAATATTTATTCATGAACATTTCCACTTACGTCTTAACAATAAAATTAATTTTAATATCCTACGAAAAATTGAGAAAACCATTTGATTTTCTATGTCGGAATATAGGATTACAGTGCGCATGTGGGCAACTCCTTCTAGCTTCCAAAAAAGTTATATTTGAATAGTTTCAAGTGCAACAAATACCACTTCTTTGCTCGCTTGGAGGAGAAGACCAGCTTGGAGGATGTGTCCCGGCTATACTCACCGTTCTATGTAGGATCCTTTGAGTTCGTAGCTAAATAATATCAACTTTTAGTGTTGACGATTGAACAGATTTAATTGCTCAAAAATCACAAATCCACCTTCAATCGCCAAGCACGAAAAGTCAATTTATATCGTTTTTTTTTTTGTTGAACTGTTATATTGATATGCTGTTATATTGCTATAGAAGGTGTTATAGTATTTTAAAGAATTTTATGTATAAATTAAATTTGTATTGCCTTATTTCAAACATGGAAAATTGTTAATCTTTGTTTTAATTTAAAATTTATTTATATATAATAACAGTAAGTTTAATTTTAATATACACCAAAGAAAGTTAAAGTTAAATAACGTAATATTTTTATTTGCTTGCTGTTTAAAATTTTTTAAGATCACTTTTGTTGTCTCGGCATGAAAAATAATAAGCAATCCCTTAAAAAAAACATGTCTACATTTGAATATATATATTTATATATATATGTGAATATATAAAAGACTCCTTCACAGCGTTTCAAGCTTCTGACTAAAATTCTAACACCCTGCTAAGGTTATAAAAATTAAAATGAATACTGAATTTTCAACAATTTAAATATTTATTTTTGTATGATAAGTTTTGTATTATATTAGGCTTTTCTTAAATATCATAACTAAGCCAAAAAGTCACCAGTTTTAATTCAGAAAGCTTATCTATTTCACTTTTTACAAGGAATAATACTGGATACAGATTCTAAACAGAAATTATATGATATATAATGTTTATTCTCTGTAAACAATATAGTCAAAAAAAAAAGTAAATATTTAAAATGAAAATGCGGACAAATATAATCTTAACAATTATATCTCTATTTTAACTATTGAACTTTATAACGTTTTCTACAAGTGCTTTCAACTGTTTATGAGATATTAGTTTCTTCAGCTTGTTTCTTGTTCTCTTTTTTCCCCCACAAGCTGCTCATTTTCGTTCAGTGCACAGGAGGCACTCGCTGCAAGGAAGCCTCTTAAAGCATAGCATACTTAGCGCCGCTCGAATTTCATCTCGCCGAGCGTAATAGAGCTACCTCCTCAGCGTGTGTGTGTGTGTGTGTGTGTATGGTATAAAAGCATTCAAGAAACTAATAGGCTAAATTAGACTCGGCACACACACACACATACAGCGGGGACGCACAGAGGGGAGACAGAGACCTTTAAAAGCGTTTAAGCGCGACAAGGAATAAAAGTGCGTTTTGCAATCAAAGTAAAAACGTTGAAACAAAATAATAAAAAAAAAGAGGAGAAGGAGTCCTGTAAGGAGATAGACGACAGACATCAGAGAAGAGGCAGTGGCAGAGGCAGGGGCACAGGCAAAGGCAAAGGCGGGTGGTGCTCTAGGACTTTGGAGGGTTGTGGGCGTGGTGCAGCCGCAAGGAACGAGCAAAAAATGACAGCAGCATCAGCTAAATGAGTTGAAGGACGAAGGAGCAGTGGGGCTGGTGGAGGGGTGCGGCGGGGGGGAGCTCTAAGAGGGGGTTGCGGATATCAAAGCGCTGGCAAAATGGCGTCAGTTGTGTCGAGGGGAGGGTTTTCGACGCTGGGCGGCGGCACTTTGCGAGCACCCAACCATATTCTTCTTTTTTTTCGCTTTTCGCTTTTTGTTTTTTGTTTTTTATTTTTCACATTTTTTCAGAGTCCTGTTCTTTCTCTCTCTCTCCTGTTGCTGTCTCCCTCGAACCTTAAACTTTTCCCTTTTTCCCAGCAGTTTTTTGTACTTTTTTGTTGCGGCAGCTATTTGAAAATTTTTAAAAGATGCTTTTAGCGGTAAATAATGAAAAGTTAAAAAGCCACATCAATGAGATACATTTTTCTTGCTTGCCAGCTAAAAGTTCGGGGCGCTCAAGAGATGTCTAAGGGCAGGCAGGACGACAAGGACTTCTCCATATGCCTGCCAGCTGCTCACTTAGAAAAAAAATGTGTGTGTTTTCGCTTTGCGGGTGGATGGTGTATACACATCAGTTCTAATAATAACAACAACAAGGACAATCATTTTTAGGGCAAAAGCCATTCGAGCTGCGTCTTTCATTTTGGCCCAAAAGATTGAAAGATGTCGACTGAGGCTCGAAGGCAGCCAAGAAATGGAACGAAAAAAGCAACACCAGAAGCTGGCAAAACTCTGGCTCTTTTGGGTTCACGTTCTGGTTATGGTTATCCCCTCTGTGTCCCATGTCCTGTGTGTCCTGCCTGTGTGTCTGTCTGTCTGTCTGTCTGTCTGCCTGCCTGCCTGCTCTCTGTGTCCATTCGCTTTGGCCTTCGTTTTTGGGGTTTTTGTTTGGCTTTGTTGGTCGAAATGAAAATGGAATAGATGGATGGAAGCCTTAATTGATGTTATGATGATGATCACCATCCTCCTGGAGCTCATCCCATCATCGGTCTCATCATGAGCAACTTCGTTTGCTGGTTTTGCCATTGCATTCCCTGTGTTCTCTGATATGTTCTTTGTGGCTAACACTGCGTATGAGTAACATGCGACCAGACCAAAGGCGGGGGCTTGCCAAGAGGAGGAGGAGGAGTGGGCGGGGTGGGGTGGGGGAGTGCCCTGGCTGTTGTGCAGTGGCTGTGGCCAGTGTCTGTGTGTGTGTGTGCAGATACAATTTGTAATGATACACAAATTAGTATCCTAAATGGATGCTTAATAGCCTGCTTCACTGCCTCCATGGCCTCTCCTCCCCTCCCCCTCCCCCCCCGTGTGTGTGTGTGTGTGTCTGACTTTGTCAAAGTGCCACACACCCACACACACGTACCTACCACTTAGTTGTATTTGGTTTGGGGGCAACCTTCGACCTCACGAAGTGCATTTAAATGCAGCCGCCTTAAAGTCAGTCCTGAATTATGAAATATGAGCTCTTAGTGGCAAAAAGATGTCAACATTAAGAGGAAATGGACAGGATTGCAGGAAGGAACATAAGCATTAACTGTAAACTGTATATATCCAGGGAATTAACTTAAAAAATCACTAACTTTTAAAATCACTGGAATCATTAACTTTTAAAATCACTAGAAATCCTGTTGTAAAATATGCTTTAGAATATTTTGTGGATCTTAAATATTTCACAGAACACTTTTGATGCTTTTACAAATAATTATCGACTTTTACAAATAATTATTTCACTGGAAATCCTTTCGATAAATATGCTATAGAATATTTTGGGAACCTTCAACATTTCAAAGAACGTTGTTGAACGCTTTTACAATTAATTTCGCATACGTTTCTATTAAAATGAAATTATAAATAATCCACCATAAAAGATTGAACTTCAAAATCAAGTCTCAGAACTACAAATCAAAGACTAATACAACCTTATAAATAGGTTTGTTCAAATACAATATACATATACTTATACTTTTCAGGCTTTTCCTTTGGCTTAGTGCACCTTGAAACGGCTTAAAAGCTGGCCCAAATATTGTCACCACTTGAAAGGTGTGCCGTTCTACTTAAATTAAACAATTCAATTATATTTGGCGGACTGTCTGTGTCGTGCAGAGCCCACTCCGAGGAAATCAATTTAAATATAGATTTATGCTAAATATTCCCTGAAATACACACTTCAAATTTGTTTAGCAGCCCAGCATTTACATATCGGGGCAGGAAGAAGGCAAGGTGAAGTCTGAACTCTGAAGTCTGAACTCTGAAGTCCGTGGCCGTTGCCGGTACATTGTGGCTGTCTGCGCCTCTTCCGGCTACTTTCACTGCTCCTAGATTCCGTTGTCAACAGGTCCAGTCGCTGCTCCTGTTTAGCTTTTCGATATTAGGTCTACGCTTAGTAGGCAGAAGTTGAATTCATCAAGGGAAAAACTAATGTAATTGAAGGTTAATCACTACATTTGGCGAAAAGGTTAGTCTTAAGCCATGGAAAGCGAGAGAATCAAACTGTTCCAAGCACACCCAGGAAGTTAAAATATCGTTACAAAAAAGTAAATCTTTCTCAAAGAGCAGCTTAAGATAACTCTCTTGTTCGCTGCTAAGTAATGTTGTTGTTGCTATGCTGGACCCAGAGTAAAAGAGAGAGGGGGATCCTACAGATCTTGAGGCCTGAAGAGATTCAAAAGCGCTCTCGCGCTCTTAGTTCTTCTCTTAGCTCTCTTGATTCCTTTTTAAATCGGGCTTACAAAGAAAATAAGCTAAGATCTCTCTCTCTCTCTCTCTCTCTCTCTTATGCAGCTAATGATACATCTCTTGTTCGCTTCCAAGTATAAATATTTTTAGTATATCTGGTACTTATAATACTAATAACTTATCATTAATAGAATCTGATATTGATCTTGCCCGTTTGAATGTATTTTTACCCATTTCCCAAAGAGCCCCTTTAGTTATCAACAAGGATAGGGACTTTTACTCCTTTCCAGCTGGCTCTTTAAGGCACAAATCACTCGGCTACCCAGTTAGGCATTTTATTCCTTATTTTTGTTCGTTTCAAGAGAAAAAGTTTTAATCATTTCAACCCAGGCAAAAAAAAAAAAAAACAAAATAAAAAGGACAACAAGGATAACAGGGAACATTAAGGGAAAGGAAGGACACAAGACGCTGGAACGGAATCAGCATTGGCAACGACACAGCGAAGCACCGGCCTTTAAGCTCGACCTGGGCCCACGCAAAAGGGATACAGAGCAGGAGCAGGAGCAGGGTGGAGGGGCCGGGCGAGAAGTCGGGACATTTCCCACACTGGAAATGGCGACGCTGGCTGGCGACGAGAGCAGCTAAATGCCACGAAACGAGCGACGGCAGCAGCGGCAGCGGCAGTGGCCAGGCATTTGGGGACTCTCAGTCGAATGTATTGTTTTAAGCAGAGGCACGGGCAAAGGGACCAGGTTCGGAGTCGGGATTTGGGAAGCTAAAACTCGGGCGTCGGGACGTGGCGGTGCGCAACTGCAGGCGAACCGAAAGAAAATGGCAAGAAAACCGGCAACAGCGCCTCTTCGCTGCCGCTGTCGCCGTCGCTGCCGCCTGCGTCGCTGCCTCTGTCAACGTTCGCCATATCGTCGACACATTTAACGAGGACTAATTCATTGCGCAGCAGCGGCAACAACAACGCCAACGCCAGCGTCAGCGTCAGCGCCAGAGCCAAAGCCAAAGCTAGAGAGTCCAAACTCCATTTTGAGCGGCGCTGCCATTGGCTGGCCGGGCCTCTCTGGCTTCAGCACGTGAGTGAGAGCGAGACCACTATATATGCATGGCCTGTATAACAGGACACCACTTTGCTGTTGTCCCTGTCTGGCGTTGGCGTCGTCTCCCTCTGGCAGGCTTAAGCAGCCATCTCTCAGCCTCGCTGCTGCTGTTGCTGCATGCAGCTCCTGCTGATTCCGGCGGGGCGCATTCGAGTTCCTGCACCTGTGTGGAGCAGCTGCTCGGATGCACGGATGCCCGGTTGCCACCAAGGAGCCGCGGCGATCAGCTGGCGCGCGTGGCAAAGTGTGTCAGCGCAAAGGAAATGGCCAAAAACAAAAAGAAAAGAAAAGTACAAAAAGTTTTGCAGCAAAGTTAAGGTTGTTGGGGCAACGTCGTGGCACTTGGACTCCAGCTGGTATCCGGACTTGGACTTGTGTTCCTCGGATTTATGCGGACAAGTGTCGCCCATTGCCGGCACTACTCATTTGCCGCAAAACAAATACAAAATACAGTGAAAGCGACAGCGACAACTGCAACTGCAACTACAACTGCAACAACAGGCCGTGACAGCAATGGCGACGTCGGCCAGAACTAACTAAATTAACCAAACAAGTTAAAGCGAGACGGCAACTGGCTGCAGCAGCAGCAACAGCAGCAGCAGCAGAAGCATCACAGGCAGCAGCAGCAGCAACGGCACTCTGTGCGAGCAGGCTGGCACGCTGCTGTGTGGTGCCATTGCACTCACTCGCTCGCCCTCGCACTCGCTCACTCGCTGGAGTTTCATTATTTTTTGCAAATTATTAGTACGACTAACGATTCGTGGTCTCCGAAGCTCCGGCACACACAGGCACACACGGACTAGCAGCTAACCACCAATCGTTCGCGCGCAGCCCGCAATTGTCCCCGCAGCAGGACAAGTCACCACCAAAAAGGACACGCAGCAGCAGCAGCGCTGACAGCGACGACGACGGCGACGTCGCTGTTGTCGGAGCACATGATCCTTAATTTCGTTATAATTTTGTATGTTGCCTGAAATTGTATATCATTTTAAGTTTGATCGGCCGCGAATACGTATCGCCGTGCGTGCGTGAACAACAACAACAATAGCGAGAAAAACAGCCAGGAAACAAGAAGGCAAAAACAAAAACAAAAACAATAACAAAAGGTGAAATTTTGTTATTATCTTGAACTCTAGACACACCACACACACACACACATACACACGCACACCGACCGTCGGTTATCCTTCGGGGAGCTCTGTCCTTCGGTCCTGGCCAAGTTGCGGCGGAAAAAACAAAAACACACACAGTTGCTGCAGCGGCTCCTGGCATAACGGTACCACCGACGGGTCAGGTCCAGCGAGCGACGAGCAACGAGCGACGGTTACTCGGTGCCCGCGATGATTGATCCTCCTTGTGGCAGGACAACAACTACACCTCCTCAGTAAGGCCGCCACGGCTCCAAGCGCGAACTGATTGCACAGATTACCCTTTGTTTTTGTGTGTTTTTGCGAGTGTTTTTGTTGCACGTGTCTCTCGGCGAGATCCATTTTTTTGTTCAAGTGTCAAAAACCGACGGGCTGCTAAATCGAAAAATCGAAAAGAAAAACAGTGCCAAGAGAAAAGTGAGTGAAGAGAACCAAGTTGAAGCTGGTCGGGATCAGAGACTAAGGTACCCAGAACACCGAGACTTGACCTGAGCGCGGCGGCAGTGCATCATTCTGTCCGCCTGCTCCGCAACAGCTACCGCTGTTCCCCCTCCCAACCAATTTCGTTCACGCAAAGGGAGCGCGTTCGCCGCGAGACAGCTTCCAGTTGGATTACTCAATCGACTTCTTCAAGACGTATATCGATACGCAGCGTTTCTACGCCGGCCACAAGTTGGATTTCAAACATCAGAGTTGTGCCGGCGGCCCTGGTTCCGGTGGTGGTGTCAGCGGAGGTGGTGGTGGTGGTGGTGGCACCGCTGGAGGAGTCGTCGTCGTCGGCGGCAACACCAACAACTCGCAGGCCACGCAACAACAGCAGCAGCAGCAGCAGCAGCAACAGCAGCAAGCGCAGCAGCAACAGCAACAGGGGCAGCAACATCAGCAGCAGCAACACCAGCAACAACAGCAGCAGCAGCAACAGCAGCAATCGGCACTGAGCAGCGGGAATAGCGCCAGCAACGGTAGCAGCTCCAGCTCCGTCCAGGCCTTGTCCCTGTCCACGCATCCGCACGTGCACAGCGGCCACGCCCACGGGCACGCACACGCTCTAGCCGTTGCCCACGGTCACCACGGCCTGCTGCCCTCCGTATCCGTATCCGTGCCCCAGAATCAGCAGCAGCAGCAGCAGCAGCAGACGCAACAGTTGCCCGGAGTCGGAGTCACCGCCCCGCTGCAGCAGCAACAGCAACAGCAGCAGCAGCAACAGCAGCAGCAGCAGCAGCTGATCAACAACAACGGCGGAGGCGTCTCCGTGGCCCCAACCCTGCTGATCGGCAACGGACCCAGCTCGGCCGGAGCCGGAGCGGGAGTGGGTGTAGTCGGAGCGGGATCCGTGTCAGCAGCCGCAGCGGCAGCCGCCGCAGCCGCCTCAATTCCGCACGTGGCGCCGCACAGTCTGGGCCTGAGTCCGCAGTCCAGCGCCGATTCGCAGCAGTTCAACATCTTTCCGGCGATCTTTAGCCGCCAGCTGAATTTCTCGGCCGGCGGGCAGGCGGGCAAGCTGAGCATGGACGAGCTGCGTCCGAATTTGGTTGGCGGGCTGCTGGGCTTGCAGCAGGGTCTGCTGGAGGATCATGCCAGCATGCAGCACGGCGGAGTGGCGCAGGACACCAAGTTCATGTCGTTCCAGGATCAGCGGTTGATGGGCATCGGCGGCTCGCATGAGAATCGGCTGCTCAGCCTGGCCAGCTCCGTGCAGGACACGCGCTCGCCGATCACCACGCTGGACAAGTCGTCGTCCTCGTCGCTCAACCACCAGCGCAAGTGCAGCAGCACGCCGGAGGACTTCAGTGCGCTCTACTCGGGCCTGCCGACGCCTGGAATGGACTCATCCTCGCACCACCACACGCCGGCCCACACGCCGCCGTCGCGTCTCTCCGACCACACCATATCGGGTGAGTGTGTGGAGGAGCCGAGCCCCTAATCTCGCCACAATGGCCATTAGCAGGGAATTATCCTTTAACACCCGAGAACCCTTTCGGCCCTTGTCCGTTATCCGTTGTCCTTTGTCCTCGCTTGCTCGCCTTTGCCTTTGTCCTTTGCCTGTTTGTTGATGCTCGTTTGCAGCCTCCTATTACTCCTTTAGTTCTCCCTTTTGTGGCGGACTTATCGTCGGCCTGACCCGTGTCCTGTGTCCTATGTCCTGTGTCCTGTAAAGCCTTCCCCATCCCTTGACCAGACACTTGCGGCCACTCTTGTGCTATAAGCGGGACAGCTGGAGGCCAAGTCCTGGCGACTTGCAATTGAAAACAGCGAAATTAAAGAGCTCAAAGGACATCAGGCATAGGAGAAATAAAGGACAATATTCAACCTTTTTTTTCATTGCCTTTTAAAGATTATATTATTGCTATTAATATTGATGATTTTCGACTTAACTTAGGCCGTGTTTTTATTCTAAAAATGTTAAATTAAAATTGAGAAATACGAAAATAAGAAATTTGACAAAATATGGGGTCTCTTTGGGTCTTAATAGCTCATTGATCTGTACAAAACTGGTAACTATTAGAGGATCTGACTTGCACACACAGTACACTGAGAGTAAAAAGAGCAGCCAACAAGTTTGCATACATTAATTCTATCTTTCTACCTGCAAATTCACATATTTCTATATGTTCAAATATGTCTCAAAATCGTAATTCTATAACCTATAGCTCGCTTAGGACTAATTTGGCTGCCAGGGCATTCAGAGCATCAGTCGCCGAATTATATCGGTAAATATAAAATTCATGTTTTCAATTTTTTATACAATTTCAAAGGGATGATTGCAGTTTTCATTTAGGAATTCAAAAAACCAACCAAGTTAGTTATTTTCCAAAGAGAAAAGATAAACTGGAAGCTGAAGGAAATCAAGTTAAGGGTTTGATAAAAATTCTTATCATGAAAGAGGTCTATAGTCAAAAAATATATATTTATGTATCATTACCTATGGAGTTTTTGTGACTGGCGCATTAATTTAAAATTATATTAAATTAATTTATATTATCCTAATAATAATAATTAAATCAAATCATAAATCAAGAGAAACTTATAAAAGAAGTTCAGCTGCTGCCAAAATTAACATTAAAGTCAGGATTTTTACCTCTTCTACAACATAAAACCTTGGTGGAATGGTCATGTGTTTCTATGCAAATTAGTTGCTCACCTTGAAAGAATTTTGACTTTACACTTTTCATTTAACTAAAATGGACCCCCAATTGGACAGATTTGTTATTGATATTGGGTTTGGATATATAGAACCCATAGTATTCACAAAACTCGATTGATCCTAAGCTACTTCTTGTAGTATAAGTACATCCACAAGGGAAGCCGCTCTTAAGTTTCTTGTTTTGATCGGTTTTAGGAGGTCATCCGAATGATCATAAGGATTGAGCGGATTTTATGTAATGTGATTTTAAAAGTCAAGACATATCGACGCATTTTCGCGAAAGTATCGCATGTTGAAAAAGCTAATTTTACAGGAGAA